>JAHZNP010000319.1:0-75809 GCA_020615345.1 Triops cancriformis
CCCGATTGATTTTCCATCAGGAAAGAACGGGAAATTTTTCCATCAGAAAAATGCCGCAACGCGAAAAAATCGACATTGTAGCACTACGGAAACAAAAAGCATTCGTTTTGATTGTGAAACATTTTATCGTTTGTGTCGTACGTGCCAAAACAATTATTGTTTACATTTTACTGTTTACATGTTTTTGTTGGTGCTGGTCCTCTTTAGTTGTTTGGGTATATACGGAAGTCAAAAAAAAAATACAAATGAAATTTGAAAACAAAATTGTGTTTGTGAATTATTGAAAAACATAAATCACTTCTATAAAAAATAAATTTAAACCGAAAATTCTTAATTATAATAAAACAATTTTTCTTAAACTAAAAATTAAAAAATTAAAAATTAAATTAATTTCAAGTTGAAACGAGTATTTTTTTTTAAAAAAAGTGTCTGAAGTTAAATTTTTTAAAAAATTAAATCATCCACAACCTAGTGTTATTTTCATGTAAATATTCAAGAAATTGGATATACACATCGGTAAAGTATGCAATAAAAGATAAATTAACTATATGTTAATGGAAATAAAACGGATAATACACCTATTATAATTCAAGAAAATTTAACAGTGACATGAAGTATAACTCAGTTCAACACTATTTATACAGTCAGATGACTCCTTTTTTCAAGATAGCTCTGATGCAGTTAATTTTTATTTAACATTATGTTAAAGTAATGTAATTTGTTGTTTAAAGTGTATTTTAATGCAGTTACCTATAGTTTAACGGTAACTTTTCATGCTGCTTAAGAGAGGTTATTTTGGGGCTTGAATGGACCGGAATGAAAGTGCAATAAAAATTGTGGTTATATCCAACGACTTGCGGTAACGTATCGTTTATTTAGCATTCCAACAGAAAATTAACCTATTCGATTTTCGTACGGGCTGTTCCATAGAAAGCAAGTCCAAGGAGAAATAAGAATCCAGCAAAAATTAATGAGGACCTGTTGGAATTGTTGCATCGCTAATCTGTGCTCTTTCACGCTTCATGAATGTGAGCAACTACAATTTTCAGCTTTTTATCCTGTTACACGAAACAGCCAGCTTTTAATTGCCGTACAAACTACGTGCATAATTGTTAAGTACATGCGTAATTGTTGAATGTCAGAATACTCGGAGCATTTTCACTATAATCGGACATCTAATGATGAAAACATTTTTTGCTTCGAAGATTCCTATAATTGTGCAGAATTTGAAAAGTTCAGCCTCTGCGAAATGCATTGTAAAAGTAACATAGAAAAACTTAAACTGCCATTGCCATTTCGTTCTTTCCTTTTGGGGCAGTTTTTCACTGTTTATCTCTTCTGCCTACGTAAGAATGTGCTGGAAGAAGAACAAAAAAGCTCCACGTCCAAATTTTCAAGTCTGGTGCCCCTTTCATGCCACCGAAAATGCATCCAGGGTTTCTGCATGAATTCTTATAGGGTAATCAGTCCGGCTTTGCGCTAAACTTAGCTTAAGAAGCTTTTGAAGAAAATTTTCATCATAAAAACGCAAGTCCACAGTAGATACACCTTTTGAGTTCCTAGCAAGGTCTGTTGAGAGAAAATCGTCTTTTAAAAACTAGCTGTGTTTTAATAAATGGATTACAAATTTATAATTTCAGAAGTACGTAAAAGAACCGAAGGTCTTATGCACCAGCCAGGATACAGATGTTGTTAATGATAAGGAACAGCCCACACAGGCTTAGGTCTTAATTCGGTGCAGATTAGCACACTAATTGTCATGAAACTGGAATATTCGTTGAGCCTTGCATAAATAAAAGATTCATGAATAACTGGGAAAACCTTTTCAACTTGATCTCTCTGGGAAGAAATTCGTATCTAATGTCATTCAAAGCGAACAAAGTTCTTCGGAGACCAATCCTCGTGCTGTTTGGTTAATCAAATCCGTAAAGTAGTGCTCCAGACTAGAAGGGCAAAGGTTAAAGCACTCCTTTGCTGACTTTTAAGTGGAGAGTTTAATAGGATCAATCAAATTTCTCCTTCCACCACCCTTACCTACCTGCTGTTGGTGAGGAGCGTCATATTTCTGGTGGAAATCCAAAGCTCTCGAATGACAGCCGCGTAGCAGACTGTCATTAGTAATCCCGGCAGAGCGAACAGGATCAGAAACTGATACACGGAAAAAGCCAGCGCGTCCGCCCGGTCCAGGCAATAATGGATGGTGACACTCACGGAAGTCTGTTGGTTCACGAACGTAATGCTGGAAATGCCCTAAAACAAGCCCCACCAACAAATCGTATAATACACCTTTTTCCATCCCTTTGCACCGTGTAACCTAGGGTAGTACAACTAGCAACTCGTCTTAGGTTACAACAGGGGGGAGCTAATTAATGGGGCGTGCATTAAAAACTTGCCATAAAGAACAAACCATGGGAAGCAGTTGTGTTTCGTTCGAAAGAGGATTTTCATCGGGGATTCAGTACGTTTCCCAGGGTTCTCGCGACGTATTTTATCATTATATAACGCCGAGGGAAATTGCATTAGGATTCATATGACCAATTCTTTAGGGTTGGGGATGTGAAAAAAAAACACGTATGGGTTATAGGGGACGGTAATTACCTTAGTAACAATGACAGGTGACGTCAGGAGCAAAGAAATAAGCCATACTCCAATGACGGCTTTCCGGCAATTGCTCATAGTGCAGAGCGATCGGGATCGCATGGGGAAGACGATGACTATAAACCTGTCGGGAGATTACAAGAGGCACAGAAAAAAGGGGGTAAGTTAGACCCGAGGCTTGTAATTTAAGCTATATGCAGCCTTGAAGACTTCCTGCCTTAGCAACTTGCATGTTAGGCAAGTTGAGCCGAGCCAGAACGGGGGGAATCAGGGTTAATAGTAACCAGTGCTTGATGCCTGGTCTTGGCTAGATGGCGCACGAGGGGATTTTCGTTGAGCAATACTTTTCAATGGAGCTTGGTAAGAAATCCTGGCAAAGCTATGAGCTCGTACGTTTCTATGACGCGCACTGGCTCACCGATGAGATTGGGCACAGCTTTAGTCAGTTTTATGGCCAAATTGGGAAATTAGGAGAGCGAAGTTCGGGGAGGGATTACTGTGAGTGAAACAGAACATATTTGTCCATTTGCGGAAACGTGGAGCCCAGCTTTTACTGGAGGACTTTACGCAATGGTTTCTAAGTTCCTATGTAATACAAAAAATTGCCTTTTTGCAGCAGGGAAGGAGATTAAAGCACCAAAAGGAAACATTTGTACAGAAACGCGAGACAAAAGCAGGTTATTTATATAACGTAATCGTCCCACGAGATCTGTCGCAAGTTGATGCCTGGGAGCGAATACGCGCCTCTTTCAGTACAAATTCGTGTGAGCTTAAATACCGCATAAGCAAACTCCCTGTCTCGTGCGCACCGGGGAAACAGCTATCTTTCTCCGTAAATGAAGCAATAAATTGATATTACTGACTGAGCAATATTGAGATACACATTCTGTACCAAAACAGAGGAATTCAACGCAGAGATAGACTCCACAAATACTTAAGCAAGTTAATGTTCCGATTTTATTTTTACTTCCTGTGTACATATGCGCTGTAATTAAGTGCATAACTTGGTTAATATTAACAAAGAAAATGACAAGAAAGGCATAGGCTTCTGAAGGAAGATATTGCCAAAGCTCCTGTTCACGTTCTCAGTATCTGTAACATCAGAAATCTTCCTTCCGTCAGCCTATTTCTGCCTTAAGCAGTTTCTCCCAAAAGGACGTCATTTCCTTGCAGAAAGCGCAGCTGTTTGAGCTGACCGCTAAAGCGTGCATATTGAGTGTATAACGCGCTTGGAACGCGACGAGGACAACATGCGAATCGCAAAACAGATCGAAGGCTCAGGTAAAGCTATTTGAGCCAAAGGAACATCAGAAAGGAAAGAAAGAGACGGAGAACATGCCGGGAAACATACAGAAAGGTTCAAAGGGAGATGACAGTAATTGCAGACTGATATCCCAATGGGTTTGTGTCGTATAATTGCTTGCGTCCATCACGTCTGACATGGCAGAACATCACTATCGTAATTTGTCTCTTCTACGGATCTTCTTGTAGTCACGAGAAAAGAATATAACCCTAGAAATGTCTCATTTTTCCTCCAGGAGACACGGGGCAATCTCGACACAGGGTAATTTAGAAAAACATGACTGATGATCCTAAGAGCTGTATAAAATCAAAAACTTTTGTGAAAAGTGTAAGCTAACTGTCAAAACATAAAAAGAGCAACAAAGATTGCATAAGAATGCACACACTTGTAACAGAAATTCGATATGACCACTTTCCTTATGAGAATTTTATTTCTGCGATCAGCGTAAGTATCATGAGTAACCAGCATTAAAACAATAGGTTGTAGATATGACGTAATTTTTGAAGAAATACTTTAAAAGTTAGCAATTTTATTTTTAAGTAATTTTCGACGAGGCTTAAAAAGTTAAGAGCAATGTTAAGGTATAGTTCGTACAAAATTCGTTCTGGAAAGAAAATAACGATCTTTTTTACAACAACGAAGTTAAAAAATCCCAGTAATACAATAACTGAGCGTACATCTTGTAAGAGTACGGCTAAATGTTTGAATAAGTCTATCGTATGATTATAAATATAACAGTATTTAAATCAAACAATTATATAAATAAAAAATAATATATATATATATATATAACAGTCAAAGTCATCAAACAATTATATAAGTTATATTGATTAGTTTTCTTACGAGGGACAGGACAAATTGGAAAGAAGAACTCTTAGCCTAAGTGTTATTTTTCTTCTTCAGAATGACCAACAAAATTAACATTCAAAATTAAAAGAAAACATACACTATCTTATCGCATAGCCCGGACATATCTTAATATATTGAATAATAGTTTACTTCGTACACTAGGTGAAACATGAAAAAACTGCTAGCCCAAATTGTCCCATGACTCCTCAACTGACTTCGAAAAGAAGTATTCTTTCTTTCTCCACGTACGAAGTTGAAGAGTCGCAATAAAAAGTTATTAAGTAAACCTCCTTGGCGACTTGAGTACATCACCTGCACTAGAGTGCCATCTTGGAAAACCCAGGTAACCAAGGGTGGACCAAGTTATCTCCGTGATCTCTAGTTCCCGGAAGTGGAAAAAAATTCGACATCTACTTTAAGCTCAATCCTCCAAGTCCATTGAAAAGAGATATAAGTAGACCATAACTAAGTCACTTACAAAAACGTTCCTCCTTATACTCTGATCGACACTGTTTTTATTTTCACTAGCTTATTTCCTCAGGGATTGTTGTATCAAGAGCTAAGCTAGTAACTTCCCAGCACAAACCTTCATTTTCATTTTTCCTTGAGAAGCATAGCAAGCGCGGGGTTCTGTTGTCAAACGCCACAAATTTCCTAACTTTCTATCCATTTCGAATTAAATGGCTCAATAAAGAGCATGGCGTCATGAAACTCGTGTTACCCTCCTACGTGCAGCCCTGAGAATGGATCTCGAAACGCACTTGTTTCCCCATTCAACTTGATACGTGTCCATTAATTCAAAATTATGGATTCGCCCGCTGGCCAAGTTACAAGTGGTTGGAGAGCCGTTAAGGAAGTTGGAAATACCTCTCGAGGGACACGGCGGTGAGGTTCAGGACGGAAGCGACTGCCGAGAGGAGCTCGGTAAATTTGGCCATTTTGCAGACCGTGCCTTCCTCGTCAAAGCCGATGACAAAATACTGCATGGTTTCCAGGGGTGCGCAAACGAGCAGTAAAAGTAAGTCAGCCATTGCCAGAGACACGAGGAACAAGTTGGTGGCGTTTCTGGACTTTCGGTCTCCGATCATACCCACCATGACTGTCACGTTGCCGACCACTCCAATCAAAAACGTGATGGCGTGGGTAATGGACATGGACATGAAGGAAGGGTGGATAACCCAAGGTCGGAGCATTTCTTCAGGGTTCTCCATACAGTGCACATATGTGAGGTCCAAGCCCATGCTTTCATTGCTGGCGTTGCTGGAGAAATCCGGCAGACTCGCGTTACAGAAATCCATCGGGTACAACACTTTGTCCATTTGGGTTTCATTTAACCACGTTTCCTCCGGCTCCTGAGTCATGGTCGCAGTAATGAGGCTTCACGCTCTTAAGCTGCAATTAAGCCGCTGAGCTTATGACGTAAAGCGCTTTGCTCAACATACACCCAGTACTGTCATTTTTGAGTCTACGGTTTTCAGGCGTCAAACCTTCACCGTGTCCCTTTTTTAACGCTCACTTTGCTGCACTAACAATCCCAGCTAATTCGCCGAAGCGCTAATGAACTTTGGTTCGTTTACTCAGTAATGTTATTAAACAATTGTGGCAGGAACGTCACACCGTGCTTCCGTCACACGTCAAAACAGGTTTAAAGTTTCGTGTCAACGTCCGAAACTTGCCAGAAACTTGCCACGAAGGGTGTTCCACCAAAATAACCTAGCCAACTTTGTAATTGAATTTTTTTCGCTCAGATTTTTTTCTGGGTGCTGTCCACTTTGTTTGCCACTCTGCGCCAAGTTGTTGTCAGTAACGTACACGACTTTTTTGTAAAATAAAATAAAAATTGTATCAATTCCCTGTAATAATCACTGTCTCCGTTATTATTCTGCAGAAATTGTGCCCTTAATTCACGGTCTTTAATGTTAATTAGCGACGAACACACTAATTTCTTTCATTTAAAGCAGAAATCCATTGGTGTGATTTCTTTTTCGTAAAAGAAGTATTTCTTTTCACTAGCAGATATAAATATTTTGATTAGAACGTTTTTGTAAGACACAAGGCCTACGCGTCTCTTATCACTGTGTACTGTACGATTTCTGCGCGAGTAACGGCGACGGGTACGTCTTGTCGAACATGCCGGGGAAGACTAAACCTGTCACCCGACAGCTTTGAGTAGAGGACTCTCCGACACGTAAAATATGTGCATAGTTTTCTGAAATAGCTAGGGGTTCCTGGTGTCAGCCCTTATTTCTGCGCTTGCGCAACCTGTTGTGCCTTTCTTCATTTCTGCCAGAGAACCTTTCAAGAAGTTTTCTGTCGAACGGGGCTCTTCCCAGCAGCCCGAGCAGAAAATATGCTCGCTAGGTAATTAAAAGCAGGGAGAAGCGTTAGCGACGAAGGGTGGAAAGTGAGAAATATCTGCTTGAAAAGTAAACCGTCAGCCAGGAATGCCATTCTTTTCCTCCCTCTGGATGTTCCAAAGTAATATCTGTTTCTTTGAAAACTTCAGGAGGGTCTATTGCAGCAAAAATCCAAACTTATTTTCATTCATTCGCCCCCTTCCCCCTTCCCGCCCATGCACCAGTCAATGGATTATACCCAAGAATGAGATACCCACGCCTTGGCTCGCGCCGTAATTCTAAGGGCATACACCAGAGTTTGCTAAGATAGCTTCCGCTCTCCGATTGCCACACAAGCCATTGTGGGTGAATTGGGGGGGAAATAAAGCACTTTCTACGGCTCATTGGACCGTTGGTGGCTTTATGTATTTGTTCGGTACGTGGAAGCCACGCTTTTGTGTACCAAACAGCTTTGGCAGTGTGAAATGGGAGAGAGAAAAAACAAGGCTTCTTAACTTATTTACGCTGTCAAAACTTCGCAAAACTCGATCTATGAGAAATGTGTACCTTCTATCCCTTGCTGTTTTATTGACGTTGTTGGCAATGTCTTTAAAAGTAAGGCTCTTAAAACCCCTAACGACGTTGGTTGGTGTTTGGCTGGAAGCTATACAAGCATGTTCAAGAAAAAAAATTGATTTTCAACCTTTTTGGGGGGTAGAGGTATAATGTACCTCACAGGTACTAGGGTAATAGATTTGGGGATTAAAAATCACTTGACATGCCTGCACTTTAAATGGGGTTTAACTTTTGTCACGAACACATGATTGGGTATAGGGTTCAGTGAAGACGTGACCGAGTTGTCATTTTAAACGCTTTTGTGGTTCAAAGGCGGGGACGACGCTAGGTAACCATCCAAATCTGTACTTACAATACTAATGAGCTGGGCGTGCTCAAGTAGCGATTGGTGTAATTAAACCTCCTGACCTTTCGATCCTCAAAAAATGGGTGACAGCATTGTTCAAAGACTGTCACTCTTCAATAGTTCAACGTTTCTGCTACCTGCACACATTAATGAAGCAGTTTTAGTAACTCAGGAGAGAAAAATGGTGGAAAAAGACAGCACTGGGGAAGGAATGGGGAGAAAATTAGGTGAAAACATTTCAAACGCGCTCCACTTCATTTTTAGTGTTTTTCTTTAAAAATTTTAATCCTAGGAACTGAAAAAAGGATGTTAAAAAATTGTTAGTATTTTGGGAACAGAATATTGTCGGCATTAATAGGGGAGGTAACTATTGTATCATTTAAGAGTAGTATGAGCAACATGTCTAACGATGTCGAGCTTTGACCTATTAATTATTCAACTAGACAATTGTTGTGACTTGCGATGGGTTTTCGGTTGATAAACAGGGGTCAATTTACCACGGAAACTTAACTAACAATCGACTCAGGAAGAAGGAGCGATCTCTTCGGGTATTCAAACAAGAAAAGAGACGCTCCTAATGTTTGTCTTCCCTTAGACTTTATTGACAAGCAAACGCTTAACAAAACTGCTAAGCTTTTCCGTTTAGGGATTGTCTAGCGAGTCTTCCTGAATATCTTTTAAACTGACAACTCGGCACCTGAAAAACACCGTGGATTGACGCATTAAATTACAGATCTCGACACAACTTCACAAGCCGATTCTGTTATAAGGGTGTTACTAACTTATACGAATAAAAATATTCAAAATAACAACGGATTACTGACAAGTTTTGGGGGGCAGAACCATTAATACTTCCTATCGTTATTGAAGTTTTATCTTCACCCGGGATATCCCGTTTGACATAAAACACTTAAATTTCCTGCGGCTTGAAAGCCTTTTTGGGTTCCAGTTACGTTATAGATTGACTTGTTTTGCCTTAAAATTTAAAACTATTAATTTATTGACCTTTTATGTCAACAAAAGTTGAGTTCTCACTCAGGTACAATTCACGTTCTTTACTCTTTTATAGACTCTTATTTTATTATTTTTTAGTTTTTGTTTCATTTTTTCTTTTCCGTTTTTCTTATTTTGTCTTCTACAAGATTTTCTTATTAAATATTCCTTATTTTGTCTTTTTACTATGACTTCTGTTATGCTTTCGCTTTGTTCGTGAACGAAAACTTCCCCTCGTACTTGATAATGCGTGTAGTCTTAATGTGTGTGTAGCTTAAATACAATGCCTCGAGGCTAGACAAACGCTATGTATAATACTTCCACGGATTACGCTTAACAAGACAGTGTACTATGTCGCGACTCTAAAAACGGGGCCTTCAGCCAAATATATATATATGTAAGCGGATTACCCGTTTTAAATGGGATGGTCAGAAGCGGCTTCCGTTTGTTGTTTGTCTCGTAAGCCACTTTTTCGTTTACGTAAATCCTATGGATGTCTATCCCTGGGAGTGTCCAAATATCTCTTGCCGTTGAAACGAAAACAGGACCTGTTAACTGCTCTCATGTCGTTCTAATAACAGATGTACATGGCACAAGTGTTTAGGTGTGAAATCCACCTAATTTTCAAGTAGATGTGAAAATCATTAATTGTAACGTGTACGAGTACGAAAGGAAGGTATTATACTATCCTAAACTCGAGATTTTCCTGCTACGTTCCAGGTGGATAACCTTCTTCTCAACCATGGCTTTTTCGCCAATTGGCCCTTTTTATCTTCGTGCCCATCAATGGTCGAATACGAAAACTTCTCAAAAACTACTGTACTGTAGAGTAAGTTTACAACTGAGAAGAATACTTCCTACAAATGGTGATTTTACTGACGTCATAATGATGTGCAAATCAGCCCTTCGCGGGCTCCATTTGACGGTTTAGGATATTTTCTAAGGAAGTTATCCATGAAGAATTTTTCACGGCTCTGAAATGCCTTTTGAAAGGAGTTAAGGAACTCAAAGCCTCTTTCCTGTAATTTATAAAAAAAGAAGTGCGGACATGTCCCACTAGGCCGAAAAAAATACATATTTCTTCAACGACTTGGGTGAATTACGCAATCCTTATCGCACCGTACATAAATTCCTCTTGCTTCCAACTTTAAGTTCTTTTTGTACTTGTAGACTTATGAGTGTGATAAGACCTATTCAAATGTCGCTTCGCAAAGTAATCAAGGTAATCTTAAGGAAGTCGCAGAAGCTCCGTTCGAAACTTGCTGTGTTCCTTCTATTATACGTTTTCCGAGAATTCCACACCATACGGAAATTGTCACCGCTTCTTAGAAATTCTTAATAAGCGCTATGGGAGTTCAGGCAAGAAGAAAATTTGATTAACCGAATCTCATTCTAAAAAGAAAAGAAACAAAGAAATGTGAACGCATTATGTAAGCTATCAAGCAATAAGGTAAACTGTTGAATATCTCCTTTTTAAGAGCGGGTACATTTCAGTTTGTTTATCGAGCTCGGGCAAAAGACGTGTTTAGGTCCATAAGGGACATGGCGGGATGAAAGGGTACGCGGAGGACCAGATGCAAGTTGTTAGACGATTGTCGGTCGCTTGTTGACGTGTGCGTAAAGGCAACAAACTATGAGCGTTGTTGGGACTCGTCCACCTTTCCGTGTATTGGCTAATGCCCCAATCTTTTCTAAATATTTCTTTTTCATTTCATCTGACCCCGCCTGCCAGGATATCGTTCTTCCTACTAATTTATAAACTAAATGGTCTCGATACTATTTTATTGCTGCACATATTTTCCCCCACATTTCATTACTTATCATATATGTACATACAATTACAACGATATTCTGTAGTGTAAATCCGGTCTTCTAATCAGCGTGCGAATTTAAAATGTATAAACGATTTCCTGGGTGTAGAATTCACTAGACAACGTCAACTCTGTAATAAAACGCGTTCTCTTTAGTACGCTATCAAAATTACTAGAAGTATGTAAACACTTGCGTTCCGTCCATGTATTTCTCTCTTCTACTGTACGACATTTCACCTATTTCATTTCATTGATTTCTTGCCACGCGGTTTAAATTTCCACGTCGTATTGTAGTTTGTCGTATTGTAGTTTGTATTCATGCGTGTAACGGCGGACCGACTCCCCTGCGGTCAGCGCGGGATTTTTTTCCCCCGACAGCGCTGCCTACCACACGGTTTTGTAAATGGCCAACCGTAAGGACACCGGTGCCAAAAGAGTTACGGATGGCATTTTGCTGCATTGTTGCGCGGGCAGTTCATGTTTGCTTTTGCGTTAGTACTTCTTACACAAGTACTTTGTACTATGTACTGTGTACTTTGCAGCAATAGATAGTAACTTAAAATATTAGGAAGAAGTTATCATTCCACAGACGAACACGACGCAGCCTTCCCATGAATACAAAGCATCTATCTTACGTCTTCATCCATCAGAAAAAGAACCGCAACTGAGGAAAGGAAAAGTCCCCGCGTCAACTCCGGATATGGTTATCACGAAGCCTACGGAATATTAGGCCACAGACTCGAATATAAACGGGATAGCCTTGTGGTGTTTGGCACTAGTCTTGGACAAGTGTGTGAATCGGAGTACGTCCTTAGCGTGTTAGCGAATTGGGTAATTTGGTCTTACTTAAAAAAGAAAGAAAAAAAGAATAGAAATGCCCAAGGCGGTTCGATTGGAAGAATCGCCCGATCGGGGACTCCTTGAACCTTCGTCTAGTAGTGGGACAGAAAATTCTCGGAACAGTGATGTTTTTGGTGGAAATCAGGCCATGGAACAAGCGGCGAATTCTGTCTTAAAATTTATGAACCGCAAAAGCGATCAAGGTGAAGTTCCAGTCCCACTTTCTAACGACGGGTACGAGGAAGACGCCGAGGCCGATAGTGAACCTAAGAGCAAGTCGAAGGTGTCAATCTCATACAACAACGCGCTGCGAAAGCGAGTGAGTCTGTCCGAGATGGAAGAAACCATTCTACTCCCAACGCCGCGAGGCGCTGCAGGCTCTTGAACATGTGTTGAAGCAGCAGGAGGAGACGAGTTTCAATTCGCAGACTTTCAATACGCTTTGCTCGCGTCAGGTAGTTGTATAAACAGAATGTGGCGGAAAATGAGACCCTGTTTTTCCTATCGTCCCAGCAGGATTTCCTTGGCATTTTGTTTCGTCTGTTTGACCATCAAGCAGTCGGTAAAATACCACAAGAAACCTTTGTTGAATTGCTGAAGACGAAACTAAAGTAAGTAACGCCATCTTATTTTTGCTTGCTACAAATTTTCGCGGAAAGATTTAAGAAATTCTTGAACCAAGTTCTTAAACTTGAAGTGAAACGCAATTGACTCTCTATTGTTGTCAGAGTGCTAAAAGGAAGTTTAGAGGTAAAAATTACATTGCGAGTGACATTTTGCGTCATTTAATCAAGTGTGTTCAGATCTGTTCCACTTTGTCAGCATTTTAAGAAACAAGGAAAACTCGATTCAAAAAGAGACTCTGTGAAGTTGCATATCTTATCAGTTATTAATGTGATAGTAATGCTTGCAAACTTCAAAAGAAAACCTGTCTCTCTCAATATGCCTGCTTTAACGGTTAAAGGCTACAGAATTTGTCTTGTACTGAATTATCAATAGTTCGACGAGTATTGTACGCAATGCAGCGACTTAAGGTCGGTATAACTTTCAGGGATTTTTTAAGTATTTACAATAGACGCATTTGCAACGTTTCTAAATGAGTGAAGTTTGAACGGATACTTTTAGCCCGTTTTTCTTAAGCTCTGCTGCGACGGATAAAAGTCGAACCCAGCGCATAATTATTTTTGTACACATTAGCCGCGCTTTATGCGAAACATTAGAACGGATCCCTGTCTGCTTTATGACGGATGTCTTGAAAATATAAAGCTGGCATTTAGAGGAGATTGTACTTTATCCCTCCCATACCTCTTCTGTGGAGTTTTTAGACATTTGAACTTCAACAATGAGAAATGTTCCTTCAGCTGTGCTCTGGCCAAACTAGATTCCTAGTTCCTAAAAAATTCCCCCAGGCATTAAAACTTTAGAAGAGCAACTCAAATTTGGACAACCTACCTCAAATCTGGAGGAAGTACCGTTCTATGCCTCTCGAAAATTCATCCTTTGTTAATAGAAGGCTTCTAAATCGCAGGAAAAGCAAAAGCCCCATTATGTTCTTCGGAATTTTGTTCTTGCAATCAAAGTCTTGAAATGAAGTACTTTCGCAGAAAACGGTGATACACATACCAAAAAATTTTTTATCCTGAAACGAACACAAAGTAAAGGTCCATCTTGCGAAGAAAGTCAATCCAACATACGTGCTAAGGTGACGATCCAACCTAAAAGGCAAAAAGGCAACAAATGTTATAATAAGTTGCATACTATTTTACAATGAATATTTTTGTCGATGTTTATGTATAATAGTGAAAGCATTACTGCGTCAAAAAACGAACAGCAAAATCTTGAACTTGGGAAAATGTATTTGCTAGTTACTAAGTGCTTCTAGTACAGTAAGTCTACTGCGTTGTTTCTCTTTGTGGTTCAGAACATAACCGCAATAGGGAATGAAACAAGCGGCGTATGGCTTAGGATGAAACGCTACAGTTGAGTTCGTGACAAAAAAGCCAGCTTGATTAGGATTGACAAGAGGCCCCTAGTGTACACCCTACGCTGGGAAGCTATAGAATTTACAAGACAGAGATAAGACGTTGTGCACAATGGGACCATTAACAAGGAAAGGGCGTAGCGTGGACATGCGTAAGGATTCGAGAGCAATTTCGTTCGGTTCTCTTTTCTTCCCTTTTATTTCAAAACCTAAGTATAAGTTGCGGTTTTGAAATATTCCTCTATTTCAAAAATCAAATCTTTAGCCATTTTTCCCAATTTACTGACTCCAATCCAAGATTCTTTTTAGTCAGAAAACATCGTAAAGCAACGTTATACGGTTAATGCGTTTATTCCTAAAATCATGTTATCGTTAAGAAGCTAGAACGTTGTGGAAGTCGGAAATTGAATGTTCTTATGTAAATCAATTATCGAATTTTCTTAAGAAAAACTTTCACATGCAGTGAGTTAGTTCCCTTGACACTCAAATGGCTGTAAATGCAATACGTAATACCTTAATGCGTCACGTTTTGGAAAGTATCTGGGATCCCTATTTTATTTCATAAAAAATAAATCAACATAAAAACTTTAAAAATTTCATGCACTAGTGGATCTTCATACCGACGCAGGCACATTAACTTGTCTCCTATTTCTGAGTGCAAAAATGATAATCGTGCGAGGAATACATCAAACTTTCAGCCCAACACACTAAAAGACCTATGAACGTGTCTCGTAGCAGGATTTGTCTAAAGCTTATGTTCTAATTCATGTTTCTTTGTTTCTTAGGAGTTCTGAAGGAAAGGACTTCGCTGAACTCATAGAAACAGTGGCCTATTTGGTGGCGGAAAACGACGACTTGACGACAAGCACTTTTGTGAAAGTTTTCCAGTGCAAAGGAGTAACGGAATATGCCACAATCGCGGTGCGCTTATGTGAATAATCGAAATTTTCTCGATAGGTCCTGCCGAAGCTATGGAATTTGATAAACAAAGATGCACGCGAAGTCAACACGTTGAAGATTCTCGATTTCTTCACGCGTATTACCGATCCCAAGTAAATCAACTCCTAAAGGAAGTTTCGCAGTGTTGATCTTCTCTGTTTTGTGTTTCATGAAGGCGCGACTTCGAGCTTACTCCAGAGGATATTGCTAAGTTAGAGCAATTATTTTTGGCACGCAAACGCACTGGTGATGAACTTCAGCTCCAAGACTTCAAAAAGCTATTTCAGTCTAAAGATGTAAGTTCCTGTTGTCGGTGTGTCGGCGGAAATATGCGGTTGATGATTAAACCATTTCATCCCTAAATACGGAAGTGGTTTAGTTGATAGGCTTTATTTTAAAAAAAAAAACATTTTTCAACATTTGTCCAACATTTTTGCACTAATTTCTTTAACAAACTTTTCTTAGGATTTTTTCGCTGAGCGGGTCTTCAAAATTTTCGATACAGATAATTCGGGTGGTGTTTCCTTAAAAGAATTCCTGGAAGGCGCAAATCAATTTTGCGGGAAATCCCTGGATGATAAAGTCCGGTTTCTTTTCAAGATCTACGATTTGGACGGTATGCGTTCCCCTTTTCCTCTTCTTTTTCTTTTCGCTAGTCATATGCAGAAATCCCCTTTCGCAGTTGATTGCGTCAATTTGAAAACAGGTTTCATGCATTTTTTTGCGTTCAAGTTTGATTTCATAGAATGATAGGGAAGGGAAGGATTATATACAAATCTATCACTTCTGCAATGTGTGTAAAATGCAGGCAACGGGCTAATCAAGAAACCGGAGCTGAAATCAGTTTTGCGTGCGTGTATGGCGGAAAATGGCATGTCGTTTAACGAACAAGAGATTGAGGATCTAACACTGGCCCTGTACGAGGACGCTGACACGGAAGAGCGCGGAGCAATTACGTACGAAGCTTTAAAAGCACAACTTAAAAAACATCCTGGTCTTTTAGAAAATTTATCCATCAGGTAAATACAAAGACACGGAGCACTTGTTAGCAACCGACGATGCTCTTACGTTAACGTCTATTTTTCCTCCCCTCTTCTTTCTTGGTTGAAAAATCCTTTTAAGACGCATTTCCCCCTCTAAAGCATTCTCCCATCGCTTTCTTTTTGTTCGCCTAGTGTTGATCGATGGTTAGCCCCACAAAAAGACGAAGCCCCGGTACGCCGAAAAACGCCTCCCATTTTTACACTGACCTACTGGAAAAACAACTGGGTATTGGCGTTATTCGTGATATTCTTCTGGTCCATCAACGCAGCACTCTTTATTTACAGAGCTTTGCAGTTCAGAGACCATCCTCTCGGCGTGTTTTACGTCCTTGCCCGCGCTTCAGGTTGGAAACTTCAGTTAACGTTTCATTCGGGAATTATTCGCATCCTAAACGTATTATTTCCGTATTTTTTCGTTTTATTGATAAAATGCACGGAAGTGGAACATACAGTGTTACATTTAACATTTAAGCGCTCATTCAAGATTCAACATTACACAGTAACAAAGATAACAGCTAAATATATATTAAAAAATTCGGTTCAATATATAAACCGAACACAACTGCTTGCCCAGTGGTGCCGTCATTGCGAATCGAACTTGGCTATCTCGAGTCTTGAAAACGTTTCTTCCCGCTGTAACAAAGGAATAGCCTGAACCAGCGGGAAGAGTCGCTAGCGGCATTCAAAACGGCGGTGTTCGATTCGCAAAGATGACGCCACTGGACAAGCAGTTTGGTTGAGTTTACATATTGAATCGAAAATGTTCAAAGATGGTGCCGTTTGACGATGGTAAATCTATAACGTCGTTCATAGCTAATGGTTCATTTGTCTGTTTGTAGGGTACTGCTTAAATTTTGACTGCGTGTTCGTGTTGGTGCTAATGCTTCGGCATTCGATGACGTATTTGCGTTCTCGCACTATTGGCCGGTATCTGCCTTTAGACGAGCACGTGTATTTGCACATGATGTGTGGTTTTACCATCTTATTCCATGCTCTCTTGCATACAGTTATGCACATAATCAATTTTGGTAACGTATTAGCACGCAAGGTGCGATTCGAAAGTCCGAAAACGTGTTTGTCTTTCTAGTTGGGCGGACGGAGAAGGTCAATGACGTATTCGGTATGGATTACACTGCTTACGAATGGCTTTTCACGGACGAACCTGGAGTACTTGGTCTGATACCAGGGTGGGCTAATCCTACTGGATGGCCTCTGGTGGCAATTCTGTTAGTAATGGTTATTTGCGCCTTGCCTGTAGTTCGACGATCCGGTCTTTTTGAGGTAAAAAAAGAAAGACTTTTAAGTGGAAGTTTCAACTGTCAGTTTTGCATTTTCAAAGGTTTTTTACTGGACCCATCTCCTTTACGTCCCGTTTTGGGCTTTGCTCATATTACACGGGCCCCACTACTGGAAGTGGTTTGTGGGTCCGGCGGCAATTTTCGTCATTGAGCGGTTGATACGCGTCTATAGAGTGATATCGAAGCGCGGCCACACTTTCGTAAGCTCTGGAGTAGTTCTTCCGTCCAAAGTGACCCACTTAATCATCCGGAAACCCGACAATTTCCACTATCATCCCGGAGACTACGTTTTTGTGAACATTCCAACGATTGCGAAATACGAGTGGCACGCGTTCACTATCAGCAGCGCACCCGAACAGGAAGGTAAGTTGCTCTAATGAAATCTCACCTCTACATCAGACGCAGAAAGGATTCTGTTCAACATGAATTTGACAGGTAGTTGTTGAACTCACTTTTACATCTCCGTAGTTGAACAACAATCACATCTCCATCGATATGCACACTCACAGGTTCAGGAGTTGTACCACTATTTAAAAAAAGAAAAGAAAATCTTTAGTCTGGTTTGCCCTCATTAATCGTTTGAGCCAATAGTATATGTACCTATTAAATGACCATGAAATGTTAAAGCCTATAGTTAGAGCACTAGTTTGTTACAAGGGTAAATCAGCCGTAGGAGTTTCAACTAGAGCTTTATGGTTTGTCAAGTGCTTCGTTTCGCATAATAGTACACAACTAAACTTTTAACGCTATTAAAACTTGTAGTCACTGAAATCTTAGTGGAAATTTGATTTCAGACATTAGGTGTTCAGAAATTTAGAGATTTGTCCGTAAAATCGAGTGTTTTTACAATTGAGTATATAATATTGAATATTACGTCTCTCCTAGCAACAGCTATTTCAACACAAAAGTAATTATTTCTGTAAAACATTTATTTCTGGTGGAAAATACGTCTCAATACACAACGGAGATGTCTTTGTAAAAAAAAGGTTGAAAAAAAACTTCCAAGATTTCATTCTACGCTAGAGTGATATGCTGAAATTTTGTATCGACTCTTATGCAATCGGGCCTTTATTAAGAACTTCTAATAACGAAGGAAAAATATGACATTCTTATTGTAAATTCTACAGTGAAATAGTGCAGCAGGCTTTCCGGTTTACCAACTTGGAATTTAATGACTTTGTTGCCTTTTGGCAGGGGTTTTGTGGTTACATGTGCGAGCAGTGGGTGGCTGGACTCATCAGCTTTACGATTACTTCGAGAAAGCCTATGCCAAATTGCAAAGCGCTGTGCAGGCTCAATCGAAAGATCAAGAATGCTCGAAGTGTGCCTTTTTGACCAAAGAGCCTCGACTTAATACTTTGGGTCGTCTCAGGCAGTAAGTCGCACAAGTGGTTAAGAAAAATTTAAGGGTAATGATTGGCAAACTTAGCATTAAAGTGACTTTCTGTAGGTCATTTACACAATCAAAGAAGAGTGAAATTTCACGTTTGGTGCATACTTGCCATTTGAGAAACAAAGCCGTGAATTCGGACCCTAAATCCATGGATGTCACGGATTTCAACCCTCTAGTTAATCAAGGACGGCGAACCCGACCTCTATTGTCAACTGTATTCCACCAGAGCAAACTTGAGCAGGACACAACGTAATTTCTAACATTCACCAAACTGTCACGTGGCGATACTAATGCTTGTGTGATGTAGTTGGAATGAGCTAAACCGGATTCCGTCATCTCCTGAGCGCGACTTGGCATTACAAGCTTTGTGCGAAGACGATCCAGGGGAATACGAAAGAATTATGAAACTTAAGCTAGATGTCGCTGTAAGCAATTCGTTGGAGAGGGCGTACGGCAATGTACGCCTAAATCCCAGCCTAGTCCAACTGAGAGTGCCATATGTTGGCAAGCCGCGCGTTTCTCGATTGCATTTAACGCCGCGGGGATCACTGAACATACAATCCGACAAACAGAAACGACTTTCCTCGTTCCGTATAGCAAATGGTAAGCCCCAGTCAGACGATGTAACAGATGCCACCACTGTAAGATTTAGAGCACTGGAACAAGCCGAGAAAGGCCAGGCTGGATTAGACTTGGTAGAAGCTGAAGCCAAACCCGTAGAGGTAAACACAGCAAACATCTCGAAGAACCAAAGTATAAATTCATATATCAGTATTTATTTTCCTTCCGAGAACCAACGTAACCTTTCGCCTATTACCGCGTGTTATTTTACTTTCTTCTTTATATTTACAATACTTAGAATTTGCGTGCCTGAACAAATTTATTTACTTATTATTGAGTTTTTATTTCCTGTATTTTTATTTAATCTTCAATTTACGTCTGTACTTTTTTATTTTAACCTTAAATACTTTAGATTTACATTGATGGGCCATACGGAGCTCCCTCCAGTCATATTTTCTGGGCAACGCATGCCGTACTCATCGGCGCTGGCATCGGTGTGACTCCCTTCGCCTCCATTTTGCAATCCATTATGCATCGCTACTGGAACACCAAACAAACTTGTCCCCAGTGTGCCTGCTGCTTTAATTCTCGTATGCCGGCATCCATTATGAAATTGCGCAAGGTATAGTGAGTTTTTTTTTATTACTGCCTGACCATTGCTCGTTGCCCTTTCACTGAGTGTTGCGATTTCCCACAATCTTATGAGTACGGCATTTTTGCCTACAGGTGGATTTCTTCTGGATTAATCGCGACCAGAAGAGTTTTGAATGGTTTGCGAACCTGCTGTCCCAGTTAGAGTTGGAACAAGCAGAAAAAGGTGGAGCTATGGAACGTTTCCTGGAGCTACACATGTACGTTACGTGTGCGTTACAGAAAACAGATATGAAAGCTGTTGGTTTGCAAATGGCCATGGACTTACTGTACCAGAAAGTAAGTTTCGCTCCAAAAGAGACGCACGATTTTTCGCATAATGTCCTTTTGATTAATGTCAGTTTTACATCTTAAAATATGCATTTCGTATTCTGCAGGGAAAACGAGATTTGATTACGGGTCTGAAGACAAGAACGAACGCAGGTCGCCCTAACTGGAACAAAGCGTTTCAGCAAATTGCCGACCAGAACAAAGGAGAAGTCACAGTGTTTTACTGTGGTCCTCCGCAACTGGCGCAAACTCTGAAAACCAAATGTGCGGAATTTGGATTCCGTTTCCGGGTTGAAGTCTTTTAAACTAAGTTCACCAGTCAGTTCCGAATTTTTATCAGGATTTTTTAAGCATTTTTTTCCTTGTCGCGAAGCATGTTTTAACTCGTATTTGAATGACTTGTTAACATATTGTACGTACATCAGATTTATAACATCGAATTTATAAACTACCACACGTTTTCGTAGCTATAATATCTCCAGCTACGCCTGTGCTGGTTACACCAATAAAAATACATATTTTTCTGTTAGTATTTCATTTTGGTTTAAGCTGTGAATGTTATGTTAATATTACACTTATTTTTTTAATTCATTTTTTATTATTCCCTTTATTTCTAAGCTTTGTACATATTTGGTTCGTTATTTTTGGCTTATTGATCTGTCATGTCATAATATTGTATAATTGTTTTTATTATATTTCTATAGTTTTAGTTATTCCAGCAGAGAAAAGCACTCAGCTTGGAAGCGTGTCGATATATGCAAAATTCTCACTTTGTATTACTATTTACATGACAAGTAGCAACTTTCTGTTTATCGACTGCCATTGTTGTACTTTCGGAAAGAAGTTCAAAACCCATCACACGCTAAAATCAAGCGGAAGACTTCATTCAGCGCACAAAGTTCTTCCTGGTTTCCTGAAGTAGCTCGGTTCTAACGTGTTCCTCTGTGCTTGCGTAAACTGTCGTGTCTTCCTTTATTTCTTCCTAGTAAGCTTCTGAAAGTTTTCATTCCCGTGTGTCTTCAGCACCAACTATGCCTGTTAAATATTTTCAACTGGAAAACTTTTACAAAAGAAAGACGTGAGAAGTATTACACAAGATTTCTCAAAGGAATACCAATATTCTTCCTGGATGCTAAGTAGGAATACGTGTTTGTTTCGAGCCCAACCTTTTCCGTCCGCCCCCCTGTCTTCCCCTTAGTGGCTAGCCGACAATGATGTCGATGCGATGATACCTCGTGTCACATCCAGTTTGCCAAGAGACGTGCTCTCCCTTCGACGGATACACCAACTATTTTGGGGGAATTGAGGTGGAAATAGAACTTTGGATGACTCACTAGGGTAGTCGTGGCTACTGCGGAAGACGAAAGGAGAACAAGCACGAGTATTGCAGTAACACGTACTCATAAAAACGAATAGCCACGTAAAACGTCTCTAATCTAAACACACGGCACTTGGCTAACAATAAAGATGTTGCCGTTTTACAACTGACGTGGTGATGTGAGATACAAGCTGGATTATTGCGTAGTAATACCACTTACGCAAGTGACGTGTACATAGAGTACCTTTCCTTACTTCTTTGGTGTAGCGTTATGAATTATAGCAGCGTAACCGAGGAGATAAATGAAAGTCGAAAACGATGCGCTACATGAGATTCTCGTTTCACTCTTTCCCTTTCATTCTTGAAGACCAGCATGGCTCGATCTGAGCCGATTGCCAGCTCTAATTGGCATGCTACGAAGAAGCTGACATGGGCTCGAGCGGAGCAATTAGATAAGAAGCTTTAAGAGCTCAGTTTCAAAAACATTCTCGCTTTATTGAAAACTTATCCATCAGTTAGGTACAGCGACATGCGGCAAGAAGTACCAGCGGGCGAATCTCTTTCATTAACGCATATATTTTTCTTCGCTCCACTATCCTTTTCAAAAATCGTCTGAAGTCATGTTTCCCCTGTAAACATCTTCCGCGGCTTTCTTTCCAAACAGAGTTGATCGATGGTTAGGGCTGTAAGCGGAAGTCCAGTACGCTGAAAAATGCTTCACATATTTACACGGACCTATTCAGAGTTTTTTCATTTTTGTTAGGAACCTAGATGGAAAAAAGGTAAAATTTTCAAGGAAGGATCAACGATATTTCCTAAACGAAATTCACAGGAAACTAATACAATAATTCTAAAAGTAATCTTTTCGCTTTATGAAGAAATTCAAATCCTAAAGCAAGAGGACTTACGGTTTTTATGTTGCACGCGCAATAGGTGCCTGACCTCATTAGCTCGATTACTCGGGGATTACACGAGGAAGCCCATGCCAAATTGCAAAGTGCTGAGCAGGTCCAATCGAAACTTCACGAATGCCAAAATTGTGTGAACATGGTCTTTCGCTTGTATCGTGCAGTACGTTGTACGGAACTTGAAAGAAAATTTTAGGGTGATAATCAGGCAAACTCACCATTACGTGGGACTTCCCTTTCCTGCAGACCATTTAACAATTCCAGAGTAAGCGAAACTTCATGCATAGTGCCTAAATTGCCACTTGAGTCACGAGTTCGGCCCATTAATTGTACAATAAACGAAATTTTAACATGCTTCATATAGCATTGAATCGCTAAACTTGATTCGAATTGAGCTGAAGAATAGTTCTCGTTCGACAGAAAATTCAAGCATCAACGTAGAAATCCTTACTTGATTAAGCTGCATGTGACATCTATTGGCAAGGACCGATTATTTCTAGCTAGCGAGATTCGTTACGGCATCGGTCCGTAACGTTTTGGCGCCAAGGCTTTATGTACTGTTTCCATTATATTAGAATTTTAAGTACAGGATTGCCTCTTATCAGGCCTACACGGGATTGGAACCCGAGAGGGATTTATAAATACCGCATAGATTCTGCTGTGCCGAATGGACGAAATCCTGATCCGCTGCCCGGTGCGGATGAGGCCACGTATCGGCACGGGGACGCAGCCTTAGTCCTATAGTTGGGGACAGGGCCGTACCCAGGATTTTGGTTTTGAAAGGATGTACAGTACTATGAACTGCTGGAACAAAGGTCTTGCATTAGAAAAATAAAAAAACGAGGAAAAATAGTAGTGCTTTTACAAAAAAATATTAGTTCTTTTTCATTTAGAGAACGATGTTAGAAAAAGCCCGTTGCCCTTTCTTAACTATAGTTAAACTTCTTGAATTCCGTAGTTTGAATTCCGTAGTGTTTCTTAGTCTGAACAATCCTGTCGTACAAAAATGATAATTTCTCTGACAGGCTTTAGATGTATTATTACGTAGACATGACATTACATACGCAATTTGCTACATAATAAGGAGCCATACTGAATGCATTCCTGGCTTTGTTTACGAGGAAAACATTCCGTCTTTAACTCGTACTTGATTGATGGCCTCTTCGTGTTGGTCTTGGAGTCTACCACGCGTAAGATTTAGCGGTAATGCTGAAATACCAAATGTGCCAGTTTGAATTACGTTGTCAACTTAAAGTCATTTAGCTTAGCTTTCATCACGCAACCTAATGAACACGTTCTTTCCTAGAACTAACAAAGCCTTACTTCTCTACACGTGCGGAAGTTTTTTTCTTTCTTCGTGCTCCATACTTTCGTTACGAAATTCATACAAACGTTTGATCGAAGAAAGAAGTTTTCGCCTTTCTTTCCATCACTGCGCAAACGCCAAGTTAGGCTTGCGCATAGCACACGTTGTCTTCCAGCAGCTTTGGTGTCCCTTTCTTCATCAGTGTGCTGGTGGTGTTTGGCTGGGCGTTCTGTGATCAGTACTCGTAGAAATCTTAGGGCATTCAATCTCCCTTGAATTGATGTGATTTGATTACACTTATTTGCATCCCTTCAAAGAAGGACAAGAAAACTAAAATGAGAAACGTAGCAAACCTTTTGCACTTGTTCCTTTGCTATTTTGTGGGTGCTCATGTACTGCCTTACGAGGAGGAGATCTTGGAAAGGAATCTTACCTGGCCAGGTAGCAACGTTTCCCTGGACCTGTATCCCAAGCCCCGGTTATTGACTAGCACACGCTGGGACAAGGAGAAAAACCAATGGTGGATACCCGAGCAATCCCAGTATCGCAGCTATGCACACGCCATTTGGCCTCCGACCTCTACGTCTGTGCCTCCAGGGCACGCACTTTTGGCGGGAACTGACCCCGTCCCCAGACCAGACAAGAAATTGGTTCGTAAAAGAAATGCCCCTGCCCATAAAGAGATCATTGTGGAGACGAAGAGCGGTTTGGTTCGGGGCGTTACTAATCAAGTTTTTAATAATTCCGTGAACGCTTTCCTGGGCATTCCGTTTGCCAAACCTCCCCTCGGTACTCTGCGATTCAAGAAGCCCATCCCGATCGATCCCTGGCCGGGGATTCTGGATGCCGCCAGCATGCCTAACTCTTGTTACCAGGAACGTTATGAATACTTCCCCGGTTTCCGAGGAGAAGAAATGTGGAACCCTAATACCAACATTTCGGAAGATTGTTTGTTCCTCAACATTTGGGTTCCAGCACGTTCTACGGACTCGAATTCTTCGCACAGCGAACTTAACGGCAAACCGGTACTGATATGGATTTATGGCGGCGGTTACATGAGTGGAACATCCACTTTGGATGTTTATGATGCACAAATTATGGCGGCTGAAACGGATGTGATCGTAGTGTCATTACAGTACCGAGTAGGGGCTTTCGGGTTCCTGTACTTAGGGATAGAGGACGCTCCTGGAAATATGGGCCTGTACGACCAAGCTTTAGCTATTAAATGGATCAAAGACAATATTGCTGCCTTCGGAGGTGACCCCCAAATGATTACTCTGTTCGGGGAATCCGCTGGAGCAGGGTCAGTTTCTGTCCACTTCCTCTCGCCTGTTAGCCGCCATTTAGCACGGCGAGGGATCCTGCAAAGTGGAACGGTTAACGCGCCCTGGAGCTACATGACCGCTGGTACTGCCAAAGGCATTGCCCGAGTTCTAATAGACGACGCGGGGTGCAACGCCAGCTTGGTTGACTCAAATCCTGCTGAGGTAGGAATTTTAGACACGCAATTTTTCTGTATGCAAAACTTACTTCAAATTTTTTATTGCTTGTTTTAAAATCCACTTCTGCTTCAAAAGTTTCAGTAGGCAATTTTAATCTTTGTGCAAATGTCTGGTTAGTTTAATTAAACGAAATGTTTTTTTCAGTTAAAATATAATTCATGTTAGAACATGTCTACAAAGTAGACTAACCTTGCGTATGGCATTGGGTCATTAGAAGTCATTAGAGAACTGCAGTTGATGAAAGCCACAACACGAGTAATGTAGCGTCATTTGTGGGTGACTGTTGTCGTTAAATAGGTTGTCGCGTGCTTGAGAGACCTAGAGGCCAAAAACATTTCCGTGCTTCAGTGGAATTCTTACGCAGGAATTCTCGGATTTCCGTCGGCGCCGACCATAGACGGAGTATTTTTACCGCGACACCCTTTAGAAATGCTTAAAGATGGGGATTTCGCACGCAACGAGATATTGATCGGCAGCAATCAAGATGAAGGTATAAATCGGTTTTCAAAGTAAATTGACACGAGAGTCGGCTATTTTAGCCCCCCCCCCCTTGTATAAAACACACCACTCACGCCAGGAGAAAATCACAGCAAAGTGTATTTTTTTCCAATTTGTAGGAACGTACTTTATATTATACGACTTTATCCAATACTTCAAAAAGGATGACCCCAGTTTCCTAGAACGTGACAAATTCCTGGAGATTATCAATACCATTTTCAAAGACTGGTCGCAACTTGAACGCGAAGCCATCATTTTTCAGGTACCAAATGTTACACCATTTCGCATTAGAGTCTATTTACTAATATATCTTGTTAGTACACGAATTGGGAGCGTATTGATGATGGATACTTGAATCAAAAGATGATTGGCGATGTAGTAGGTGATTATTACTTTGTATGCCCCACCAACTATTTCGCGCAGAAATTTGCGGAGCATAAGACTAACGTGTATTACTATTTCTTCACGCAAGTAAACATTAAATTCTTTGTCAATACAAAAGAAATGGTTTATCAACCATTTTTTTTTTAGCGTTCGAGCACAAACCCTTGGGGTAAATGGATGGGTGTTATGCACGCAGACGAGGTCGAATATGTATTTGGTCATCCAACGAACCTCAGCAAAGGTTACAAAGAGAACGAACGCGAGTTAAGCCACCGAATGATGCATTACTACGCTACCTTTGCTAAAACTGGGTATGTTTTCTTAATACAGCATGGCACACATGTCTGACGGGAAGAAGGGTGAGAGGCGAAAGGCATTGAAATGCTGACAAAAGGAAGGGTATAGAATGATTGATCTATTCCCGAATCTGCGATGCCAGGGCACCTAGCTTTAGCCCCTAAAAGCTTTTTGGCTTGTGTGAGCCTTTGTTGGCGAATTTCCCAACAGAGAATCTTCTTAGGCAAGATCCATTTCCCCTCCGTTCAACAAAAAAGGCACTTTTTCACACCAGGCAGCTTTCATACTAACCACTTCGTATTCCCTTTACATAACACTGCCACCCTATCCCCAAGTGTCACAAAGAAGATGCTCGATCTGTCTTAGACCCCTTTTTCATGCTCGTCGGAGCTTTTTCCGAAGTCCATTGACTTCCATTTCCCTATTTGTACCACAGAAAATCTAAGGCAAGGAAATCAATCAATATACTGTCCCTACGTCGCTGAACTAAGCTTAGACTTGAAGAAAGAAAAAAAACATCAAGTAAAATTGTTTTTAGGAGCTAATTTACTGAGCAGTGAGCTATTCCGAGTAAAGATCAGGTCGCTTAATAAGTTACTAGTTCTATAACATTTCTTCACTCTTCGCTTCATATTTGTGATGCTTTGCTGTTCAATATGACGAAACGAATGTTAAATCACTTAAAGAACACTGTAGAAGTTCTGTGCGTATTAATCGATTGTCCAATACCGGCATCTTGTATAAACTGACCGTCACCATATTTGGCCTAGATGGCGTATTCCCACCATTTAGGAAGCCGTTGGCCAATGGTCTTCCAGAATGAGCGGGAACATACCTCGTCTAGGTCCAAAATGGCGACGGGCAGTTTTAGCAAGATAGCGAAATTGGACAACCGGTCATTTTTGTCTGCTTTTGAAGTCCTTAACAGTGACACTGTCACTGAGATTTTCCTGCTGTTCAGCCAAGAAAAGTCTTGTAACGGAAGTGTGGTTCTATTCTATGTTCTGTTTCTGTTCATTCTAGAAAACCAGTGCCGGAGGGCATAAAGTGGCCCATTTATTCTCGTAACGAGCCTCAGTATTTCATTTTCAATGGTGACAGTCAAGGCACGGGTCATGGCCCACGAGCTACCACGTGTGCGTTTTGGAATGAGTTTATGCCTTTGCTTCACGAGCGGCAAAGTAAGCGACTAATGCTTTGCAAACTTTTACGAGTCCATAGCAGATTCTCTTAAACGTTGGTTCTCTTTTTTTCTGCATATATATATATATATTTCTCCCAGGCGGTGGAGGTCGCTGCGAACGTGACACGCCTATCAACTCTGGCACGGTAGCCCAGTTCTCCAATCCAATGAGGATAGGATTCCGCTTCCTAGTTTGGTTTCTGAGCCTCATCCTGGCCGTTCGCAGCCATTGAGAGACCATTAGGGTCCCCCACGGATGCCTGTAACTCAAAGTGGACAACACGTCACGAAGCAATAGCAGTACCCGGATTTTCTTACCCTTCCCTTTTTTTGCGCATATTATTTTTTTTTGCTCGGAAATTCTTTGGAAACTGTAGATCTTATATGGCCCCTTGACCCGGTTAAAATAATAGCGGTTTATGTAAATGGGGATAGTCACTGGGGAGGTATATACAGTCCCCTTTTAGACCTTTTGTACAAATTCTCTTAAAAGTCAGAACACGCTCAAGGTCTTCAAAACTACAGTATTACAAGTGGATTTTGCATCCAGTCCAAAACGTTGAATTTCACTAAGTCTTATTACCTCTTTTTGACCTTCTGACATTTCCCGAGCTAAAAATTATGTAAATAAAGGTTGTGACTACAGTGAAAGGATAGTCAAGTTTTTTTTCCTTCTTTTTTCTCTTTCTTCGGAAATGCATTGTTGTCATTATTCTGTGACCAGTACATATTTTGATCCGAAAATCCAAGTCGTAAAAATCCTGAGTTGCCGTAAAAAATTTACAACGTTGACAAAAATAGTTTTGAAACAGGTTTCATATCCTTTTTTTTAACACATTGGCGCTCGCCGTATCAACTCGTAAACTCAATCTAGAAAAACAGGACTCGTCTTATTCGAAGCTTCTTATATAAGACATCCACGCCAATCAACAAAATGTAATCAACCTACCAACATAGAAAACTTTTAACCTGTGACAAATAAACACAGTTTACAACAAGAAACACATTTTAACTACTGCTATTTTATCGACAGTTAATTTGATGAACGGATTGTCATTTATCTGTGTATTAATATATTCCTTACATTGGAAACTGGAAAATAAGTGAAAAAGAAACAAATAATAAAATAAAATGAAACCAAGAAGTAAGGAGAAATGGTTGCAATAAGTCACTGAACGATGGCATGCACTATTTCTGGTACAATAACCGTTACTGGTACAAAACGTATACAGTCGAACTCGCTTAACTCCATAGGCTCGGGACCGACCACTCAGTATAGAGTTAAACGACCTAGGGTGTTATCAGAGTCGCCTATTTAACGCAGCTAGAAATAAAGATACAGTACTGTACAATAAAAACCACAATATACATTCATATGCGTTTATTAATATTAAGAGACATTACTGCATAAACAATACTTTACTTTAATATAAGTTAAGTAAACCAGTTTTTCTATTTCTTCAAGAGATAGTCCGTAATTGATCGCTGTGGTACACTCTTTTGTCTATAGTTTTCCAGTGATTGACTGAGTATTCATGAAATACAGAGCGCAAAACTGAGGGTTGTGAAAGGTGAAAGTTTTTTCTGCTTAAGAATATCCGGAAGCATTTCTTGGAAACATTTCACCCTGTCGCCCCATTTCTTGGAATATTTTCACTGATATTCTTTTTGTGCATGACGGTCGGTAGTTAACCGAGCCTATTTATCACTGTAAGATACCCGACGGGGAATAAAAACAATATGAGGTAAACCCGAATATTGGAGATAACCGAGTCGGTATAAACCGAGCCTGTTTCCACTGAGTTTAAATGAGAGTGACATGGGACTTGAGCTTAGCTTGAGGTTAAGCGAGCTATGGGGCTAACCGAGTTGAAGTTACGTGAGCTCGACTGTACTTCAGTATACGTTTTTACAGTAGCATAAAATTAATTAACGTTGCATTCCGCCATATGGATAAGCCTATCACCGCCCTCTGTTGCTTCCTTAAATCCTGGACAAAAATGGCCGCCTTTCTTCTTACCCGAAGCCTTGATCACACTTCTCTGTTCTATTTTGGTGACATTTTGGTGACAAACATCTTGAAGTTCCAAGGAGACTAATGTCTTCATGGTGAACTCCAAGCTCTGCAAGTTTTTTTAAAATCTGCTGTAGCTAACCGAAACAAAATAGGTCTTGCGACAACCGAAACCGGTCACTCGCGTTCTTCAGGAAACGTCCGCGACGCACCTTAATAGGACAATGGATTGTTAGGAGAGCAACGGAATTGGATGGTGCAATGCGGAAGTATGAAAAAAATAGTCTGCTTTTTTCTTCCAATTTACTATGACACTCAGATAACTCGAGTACTTCCCCTGATGGTGACCATCGGTTAGGTCACTTGTTTTTCATTTGTGTTTATGCCCGAAATCGGACATGTGTGATTTATTGCATACGCTGGAAAGTCAAACTACACATGCCCAGGTAAGGAATGTCAGGATTTGTCGCTATCTCTAGTGATACCTTGTTCATTGTGCACGGAAGTACGGGGGATTTTGGCGTATCATGCGATTCTCCTTTACTTGACACTGTGAGACAAATCAACGCTGTGTTCTTGACCGTTGAGTGGATTCGGTTTCGAGAAGTCCTTTCGTCGTGGTGTCTCCCCTTGGTAAGTTTTTTGGGTTTCACAGGAATTGCCAAGGTCTAGCTATGCCCGCATTATCCAACGAGCCAAATTGATACCTACGGTGATAGACGCACGGCCCTTGTGTGGTAGATGGTCCCTCCTGCTACAGTGTCATGTCCGATCAGTCTTACCTACCACATGCGTAACAAGACGGAGTTGACAGAAGTCGTGTTGGCATTCAAAAGCCGAGTCAAGTATCAGCTATTGCTTACAGTCCTCACATATTTTTTCAATTTCTTGTATTTATATGTATTTCTTTTTTTTCTCGGGAAGCTTGCTTGGTAGCTGAAGATTCCTATACTTCTTCGGTTACTATATTCCTTTTTCCTATCACCGAAAACTGGCTTAAACTAGGTATTTGAAGCCACCTGACCTAAGAATGCCTTCCGGATGTGTAGTAACGCAAATACTAACCGTAAACGTTGACGTCATGCCGGTAGGGTTGGCAAGTGATGACGTGGTGGCCCAATTAACACAACATTGTTATTCCTGATCAAACGAATGCCGCAACGCAGCAAAAGGTCCCGTCTGTCTTAGTACTGCCGCCTTAAAAAAGTAACACCTTTTTATGACCTTAAATGAGAAGTTTATTTCTCGCCGTATAACCTTCCTAAGATTTACTACTCACTAACACAATTGCAGGTTACTGAGCTCCAAGTTTGACTGTCTTGCTATATGCATAACTTCTGAATAATACATGAAACCAGTGAAGACGGTGTTAATTGCCTAAAGTTGGGTAACAATGGTTTATCTTTGGATAGCGATAGAGACACACAGGAAAATAAACTGACAATTATTAAACTTGGAAAGTTAGAATTAATGTCAGTGGGTGTTTAACCAGACAGAGTGAAGAGGCCACGACATTGATTTTGTGGATGATAGAAGAAAAAGCTTGAGAACCACCTATAATTCTGCAAGACGCGCTCGTTTCCTTTGTGTGACACCGCGCACCGCAGTAGAACTTCTTTGCAGTTTTGGTAGAGGGGGGAATTTGCGGAAACCAAAGGGTGAAGTGTTACAGGGAAAAGAGCACAGTGCAAGAGAAGGGCTCTGTTGACCAGGTCTAGCCCATCCGAAATTGGGAAAAACTCGAGATAAGAGACAAGTTAGCAAAGTGTCGGTCCACCAGGTTGAATTAGGGAATTCAAGGTCGCGAGTGTTAAGGGAAGGAAGAGCGCGAGTTCCAGTTCCGAAGGGCTTGTGAGCTGGAAACGGAAAAGAGAGAACCTCACAGCTATAAAAGGGCCGGCTTTGTTCCTCTACACTCGGCAGTCACTCTCGATTTCTTCGGATGCAGCCTTTACATCACATCTTCTTGCTTTAGTGGTTCGGAAAGCTGACAAAGCCTAGGAAAATTGTTGCCTTGCATACTTTGCGCTTGGTGTGTTTTGTTACCCTTCGTTCCTGCACGGATAAAGCTTCAGCGTCTAACCCCCGTCACAAATCTCCCGACACAAAATGAATGGCAGTTGGATGCTGGGTCTTGCTGTGTGAGTTATGTTTTTATTTTTCTCCTTCTTTGGCTAGTTTGATTCACTTACCCGGAGAGCGTTACTATTTTAACCCCTGATGCGTGATAATACTGCATTAAAGAGTAAGATACAGTACTTTACTTTTAACTCGGTGCAAGCCATCACCATAAAGTGCCTTGATAGCCTCTTTGAAAACTTGTTTGCCTAAATTGCAGCTGACATTAATGGATCATTGTCTTGTTTGGAACGTTTTGATGCGTAAAGTTACAGCTTGAAGCGTGTACTGCGTTAAGACTTCAGTAGATTCTTGGCGTATGTCGTGATATAGCCAGCCATATTTGCGAAGCAAGGGCATTTGGTTATGACCTCATCACCTTTTTGAGGGTTTTAACTTTTCAAGAATAAAAGGTCTGTCTAGTAAAAAAACAAAAGTGACGCTTTTTTGCATACGCAATTACTGGGTCAAGAGCTTTTTAACGTTGCAAAGCAAGTCTTTTTTTGTTGGCAATAGACGGGACAGGATGAGACAGATTGGCGTCACCCAAAAATCAAGTCCCAAGGTTAGAAAAGCCCTTTACGGGTTCTCAGTCTGCCTTCTTTTGCCATTGTGTGTCGTCTTGAAGGGCTTCCGAGGTCTCCTCCCCATCACTTCTATCGTGTCATTCAATGTTGGGGAGGCTTACGGTCCATGTCGATACATTAACTTCCACCTGCCCCGTCATTAGTTAGGCAAATCATTTCAATCTTGGCACCATTCATATTTCGATTGACGGCGAATGCTGGCACCTTCCTCAGCCTCATCGCGTGGAGCCTCCAGTCGCCAAAACAAAGAAATAAAACGCAACATGACGTATCATATACATAAAACACAATCTGGCTAAGTGCCACATTGGCTGCAGCTACCTGCGTCGACCTGTCGTTAGCGAGAATTTACTAGCAGCTCCCCAACTTGTTCTAATCTTGTTAAAGTTCGTGTCCCTTGATTAAGATCGCCGTTGAATGATAAGTTCCCATCATAGACAACTTGTTACTACAAAGTAAGAACATGCCAAAATATATTTAGCAAAGTGTTTCCTTACCAGCTTTCTACAAAAACGCCTCTATTGCCAGTTGTGTTATCCAACATTTCTAGTACTTCATATTTTACAGTTGGAAATTCAAAACAAGATATGTTTTTATCCATTCGTACTTTCCAATAACGAAAACGAACGTTAAAATTTGACCAGACAAGACATATTTATAGTATTAATTAATGTACAGTGAACTGGAAATCAAAACACGAGGAACACAAGCTTCATTTCACGTATTGTAATCCGAAGTCAGTAACACTTGTCAAGTTATGCCGTTTGAGGAGTTTCGAAATAGCCGCGTTGGGAAGAGCTGCAAAGACAGCTCGGAGGAAGGTTTTTCTTCCGAAGATGGATTCATTCATGAGGTCGGGAGACGGAAGATGTCGGAAGATTTTTTCGAAGGCCGAGTGTGAGTGAAAGTTCCACAGACGCGTGGGTCTTTTTTTGGGTGGAAGCCTCCCAAGATACGGAAGTTGTACAGTAGTAGGGGTAGACAAAAAAGGCAGTGGGTTGCTTTTGTGCTGAGGAGAAGTTAATGACGAGAAGCGGGGATGGGAGATGGTAAGAGTCATGCCGGAAGAAAATGTTCCTTTCGCGTTTCCTTTTTGAATGGAGAGGACCCCCAAACCGGACCCTTGTCTTCACCTTGGCCGATATCTTGACTGTGCTCATGTGCTCCTAGGCGAACTACGGCATTTTGACATGACAGGAGCGGTTCTCCCCGACCTTGTGTTTTACAACTTCTCAACAAGGTATAATTCCCTTCTTCGTCTCAAACTTGAACTTAGATTAGAAGGAAAAAAGATAAGGAAAGAAAGACTGCTCTGAGAGAATCTCCATGAGAAAAAAAAGAGAGGCTGTGGGTCGTGCCGACTTTTGGCGTGTAAAAAGTCCCACAGGGGTAACATTCATCATCATCGCAGGGAGTCGCCATTAGGAACCCAAGGTGGTCAAACGACTTGCTCGTTGGCGGCTATTTTTGAGCCGCCTGTGATAATACCCTTGCGCCCACGTTGTGTAATTGACGATTTGATAGAGCAGGCTAGAAAAAAAATCGTAGGATGTAATTAAAATTTCTGGATAATAGGTAAGTAGTCACGAGACGACCCTGGAAAAGGGGGAATTGCAAGTAAAAGGGAGTCCACCAAGAGGACTTTCTTGGGCAAACAAGTCAAGGGCTTTGCTTGTCGAGTTGTTCCTATGTCATTAAGTTGAAGAAGCTCATTAGTGATGCACACCGGAGTTGTGCGGACGTGGCTTTTCGCTTGTTACTTTTCATAGGGGTCGTCCGTTTCAAAAATGTAGAAGAAAAACAGTCGGCAACTGGGTTTCGTTACGAAAGGCTTAATTCATGGCACAGAGCGTCTTCAAGGTGTTTGGGAAAGGTCTTCACAAAAATAGGAAGATTTTTTTGTGCGTGTGTGGAACCGACTTAAGGCCATTATTTACCTCAGGGGACGTGCTTCTATCATCGCTATACAATGCTATATATGTACCAGTATACTGCTTTACAACTGTCTATATAACTCTCCTGTATATGGACTTCTGAGAATTCAGTGTACTTGCAAAACTGCAGATATAGTCTACTGGTAGAGCTGCAGATGTATTTGGCATATTTGTGGAGTTTGTTTAATGACAACGAAATGTCAAACATCGTAGCTCACAGCGAAGTAATAGTTTTACATTATTTTTCAACATTATTCTACATTTTGATCACAGTACTGGAGCTTCCAATAACGACAAACTTCAGTAACATCTAAATTGTAATAACGACATTCCTACGCAATTTCTAATATTATTGCTTAATTGATTACTAGCCGGTTTTGTAATAACTCAGTTGAAGTCCAGATATCAATATTTTAAGTTACAATTTCATATTATTTCCTTCAGATGTGGCATAATATGGGGTTTGCTTGGTGTCTGGGCGTGCGAATACCGACCGCTCGATCCCATACATACGATGTGCAACTATCCCCCGAAGGCTTGTCCGGGCAAAACTCTAATAAGTGAGATGCACTAGATAATAAGATTTTATTTAAGAACAACCCTTCTGCAATATTACAACGACCAAAACTTTCCAGGGAGTGGCGGATTAACTTGTCAAGAGAAGAAAAACATTCTGGAGACACATAACTTGCTAAGACAGAAGGTTGCATTGGGTCAAATAAGAGGCCAGCCCGCTGCTGTGGATATGCGAGAATTGGTAATTAAGCTAAATTCTTTGCTAATTTTTTGTGGAAAACTTGTAAAATTAACGTATTAAGTCTATCTGAATCCTCAAGGTTTGGGATGACGAGCTGGCAGCTGTAGCCCAACGTTGGGCGGACCAGTGTAACGCTATGCACGACCGAAAGAGAATGTTGGGTAAGTGTTTCTTCTTATTTTACAAAGAGATAAAATTTAATAAAAGAGTGTACTTTGGCTATGAAGAGCGGTTCCCGATTGTGGGTCAAAACGTAGCGGCAACGTGGACTTACGATAAACCTAGTCCAGCAGGAGAAGTACCTGAATTTAAGCGCCAGATCGAAGCTTGGTTCAACGAAGTTGTTCAGTTCGGTTTTAAAGCACAAGATATTGATCCTTTTGTGTACAGCCACCCGTTGGGTCATTATACTCAGGTAAAAAGCGACGAGACTGTAAAAAGTCGAAAAATTAACATAGTATTTGGTTTTCTTAGATGGTATGGAGTGAAACGTACAACGTAGGGTGTGGCTACACTTACTTCCGCGACCCTGGATTACGTGGCTACACGAAACTTTATGTGTGTAACTACGGACCAGGGTAATTTCGTATAGAAATTAGTATTTATTTTCATGTAATTGACGTGCGTATACGAATAGGGGTAACGTTATCGGAACTTCCATGTATAAAACTGGCCGACCAGGTCAATCGATGTGTTCGGCTGAAGAATTAACTTCATCACGAAAGTACCAGGGATTGTGCGGTAAGCATTTGTGTCACTACCTTTCGAAATGAAACAGGTGATTAACTATATCATTTCTTCGTATAAAGAACTGGCTGGCGTTGATTACCGGGAGCCTTACTGTGGAGCGGAACCCCCAGTGCCGGCTCAGGTTAATACGTACGGTAATGCCATTACTGGAGCACGAGCGCCGCCTGCTCCATTAGATGTATTTAAGGGAGTGCAATCGCCTGTATCAGGCTTGCTCAAGCTATTGAACCCGTACAATTATTTCGGTTAATTTAACTGACATCCTGATGTAAATAATATTTTGCCTGTAATTTATCTTCCCGCTTCAATGTTATACATATATAGGCTACCTGATTTGTTAAATCAAACCAACAAAGTGTTGTACCTTTAATTATTCAATAAAAATATTATTCAGTGAAAATCGCTGTTTCGTTTTATAAAGGAAGTGCAAACCATCCCCGACATCATGATTTCTGTCTTGCTCGTTAGAATGCATGCATAGTAGAGGAGGGATGGGACAGTTTACACGTGGGACAAACCGGACAAAAATCATTACTAATGAACTAAGACAGGTTTGGATCTGAAAAAAATTGCACACTTAGTGAATACGACGAAGCTTACACGAGGAAATTTTCGTCGAAAAATATTGAACCGTTTTTAAGAAAATAAATAAAAACTGAATTTTTGGCACTTTTTGTAAGAAACGGGTCCTGATTATTTCGTTGTAGCACTCATAATGTGTATCTAAAAGTAAAATAAAAATTACTTTTATGTAGCTGACAAGTTGGAGAATAACTCCTAAAAAGGTTTGTTCTAAAATCGCTGTCCTTTTTTTGCACGAGATTTTAAACTCCAAAGGGATGATTTAGTACGATTTGGGCTCAGCCATTTGCATTGTCTTTTCTTGTTGTGAATAATCATTTTTACAAAATCGTGAGTTTCCTTGCACTAACTTGAGCTAGGATGATTCCTATATCGAAAGGGAGTATAACTGTTAAGTTTCGTTTAGATATTTCAAGTCTATTATGTATTTTTAAAAAAGGCTACCTATAAGTTTTCTTATGGTAAAACACACGGACAAATCGCACTACACCCAAGTCCAAATTGTATCCGCGGTATCTTGTTTTGGACAGTCGGAGGAGCCTCCAGTTTTCATGGGTGTTTGGTGTTATTGTTTGTGTTTTTCAAGCGTACAATATCTCATTTGATAGCCAGGACACCAGGCCATCTAACGAGTATAGTTTTAGGCTACAATTTTATCTCCACGTGAAGTGAAAAATAAACTACAGAAAAGTGTCCACACTGTCCCATCCCTCCTCTATATCAGTAGTCTAAACTCTGTTGTGTATGTGTTTGTAAGGAAAAAGGGTATTTGTAAAGTTGTAATTCGCAGCTTTCTGTTGAAAATAGAATCAACAAACCTAGACATTGGACTCGTCGCAAAAATTAACGCGTGACCACGAATGAAAAGATATAGATAAAATGGATATCCATTGAAATTTGAAACTTTCCGGGAGCGCATAAAAGCGAATTAAGAATCTGGGATTGTAGGACAATTGAAAACACCCAATGCTTTTCTATTTGTTCTTACTGTACTAACTGGATTATAGTCGGAAAAAACATATACTAGATCAGAAAGTCCTCTGCTACCCAATCACCTATCTCGAGCTCGGAGAAAGCTTTTGTATTTTTAAAGTTGTAAAAGTTGAAAGCCGGATAAAATGAAAAAAAAGAAAGAAAGAACGATAACCAAAGGTTTCTGTCCACTTATGGTGAAAAAACGTTAAACGTCTCACTTTAAAATGCAATGAGTCTTAACGAAGCTATATTCTGGATACTTACTGTAATGAAAACTAGACACTTCTCCTTTTTCAACTGTCCCGATAGTGTTACGAAAGAAAACTGGCGGTACATTTTTGTACCCTCAGAAGGGACACTAGCCAATTCGCGTTCTTTTGCAGTTGTGTGCTTAACTTAAAATATGTTCATGAAAAATCACTGGTATTAGCAACTTTTTGTATTTTTAAATTTTTAATTTTTCTAGATCTATAACCGTTGATCAGCGGTTTGAGCGTAGGTTGCTCGGGTTTATGTATTACAAACAAGCTTTTATATTTTCACATCACTGAGTTAAGAATTAATTTCAATTGCTCTGATAATATAAATAACAATTATTTCAGAAATTATGGCTTTTTTCATACTTAAATAATCTATATCGTGATGCTCATTCTCTCTCGTATTATCAACTATTGGAATTTTCGCAATGCTCATGCTACCATGTTAATCTGTTGTCCACAGATGGCAGCGCTATACGGGATAACAAAATCAAACGGCTTTTCGACATGTTGCGCGGAAAACCAGTTTTGTTTTGCTGAATTCAGTTAGTTTTCTTAGCTGATTCAAGTGCTCCACTGTATTAAAATCCTGCTTTCATTTGTGGACGATCGCTCTTTACAGACGAAAGTCTCACATAATCATTGTGTTGGCAATTTCTAAAGAAACCCGTGCAGGCAGCATGGTTGGATTCAGAGAAGTGGTGCCAAACCAAACATATTTAGAAGAATGGAAGGATATTTTAGTTAATACAGGTAAAACGAACTTAAATTGTGTTTGGAATTCACTTAATGAAACGTCATTTGCACAGGGGGAACACATAGTACGTTACAAGATATTAAATTGCCTGATGGGGCCAAAGCTGGTGGCTATGCCATGAAAGACAAAAGTGGAAAAGACCATACACAAGGTCGTTTTATCGTTTGGTAAGCATTAAGTTATCCTTTTTGCTCCACAGATTCATCCTTTATGTTTTAGGCGGGTGTCTCACGATGTTTTAGAGCTGTCAGAACACAGCCTCAATGTAACGCTGCACGGAGGCTGGATCCGTTACAAGTTTCAAGGCTTACCTATATTAGAAGGCATTACAGTCCACGAAACAAATAGCCATGTCATCGTTTTAGTAGCAACCGTCTCCAGTGTTCATAGACTACTTTTCCCCCATCCTTCCAAATTGCACAAACAGGTAAAATACTTCTCAACAAGCTAAAGGTATTACAAAGTAGCCCTGACAAGCGCCAGCGTTAACATGTTTACCATATGGAGCGTCATAAATGTCAGCTACGTATAATAGATCTCTTGTTTTTTCAGGAACCGTCGATTTTTTCTAATCAGGTGACGACTTTCCCCTCCATTTTGGCTGATGCATCCAGTTCTACAGCTAAAGACCCTGCACATTTTCACATAATCAACTATAGCTCCACCAGTAAGTTATGGAGAACATTAGTATCGTATATTTTCTGTTTTACAACGCATTTTTTAGTTTTTTGTCGTTCCAAACTTGCAATTTTTTATTTTTATCTCCAGTTTAGTTATTTTAGTGTCTTGGTTGATTTGTTTTCTTAATGTTTTTTTTTATATACCAGCTGCTCCATTGCCGCATACTTGTTGCTCTTGCGTGAGTAAGACGGAAGCCATTTTCGCGCTTGCAAGCACTACGTCCATTTTGGTGGTCAAGTTAGGAGCCACCGCAGGCAATGTTTCCACGTTTGAGTTACAGTCTTCTTCGTTTGTGCCTAGAAGATTGACTGGATTTATCCCTGGAGTGCTGAAGTAAATTTTTAAAATAATATATTTTTTTCTAACAATGTTTTGCGATTGGCAGAGGAAGTTCGGATAGTGGAGAAGCTACTCAGAGTTTGGTGATGTACCCAATCAATGGCGATATTTATATCTTCGCTTTGGGGCGAGATGGTCGCCTTCGAGTTTGGTCCTACGTTTCGCAGAAATGTCTGCAAGTTTTGGACATTTTGGATAAATCCTATGATCCTCAGCGCAAACTTACGCCCGGCAGTCAGCGTCACATGCTTCGCAAATCAGTCTCTACCGAAGGACATCTTCACTTCTTAGCATATTTATGCTTTTCCAAACAGCGGTTCTTCGTGGTAGTCAGGCCTGACTGGAATTCGGGAGTTCGCTTACATCCCGTTGCCACTATCCAAACGTCTGACGTAAATAGAACTTTGTTTGGCTCTCTCTTTTCTTTTATATCTCGTCACGTCAGCTAATTCAGTTTTTGTCTAACAGGATCATTTAATCGACTTTGGCCTGAGTAACGACGCACTCCACGCCTTATGGACGACAGAACAAGGGGAAACCATGTTGCAGTATAAAAGCTTGAAAGAAAACTCGCAGTGGAAAAATGTTTTTATGGACCCACCGATCGAAGCTGAACTTGTGTGGCCAGAACGAGTTCCAGGGGGGAAAATGTTCTTGGATCACATTTTCTATCCTGGAAGGTTTGCTTTGCAAACCATTGCCAAGGCCTTGATGGTAATACTTCAAGATTAGTAGTAACTCGGGAGTTTTAAGTGGAGTTTCAAAGGCTTTTCGACGACCGGGAGATAGTACCCTAATGATCGATGGCATGTCAAACTTGGAAGCCGCGCGGGAATGCGTAGCCAAGACCGTGGAAGCTGAAATTGATGAACAAGCTTCTGAATGTGACGTGAGCGATGAGGAATTGGCGGAAATTACTCATCAGTCGTGGTCAAGACTATACACGTGCTGTGTTCAGTATCATCAAGTAACGTTTATTCCAAAACAGAAAATTGATTCATGCATAAGGATTCATATTTTGCTTTGGATTTTTATTTCGTGTATTTTTGTGTGTTTTGAATTACAGAAGCGAACAATTCCTCTGGGACTTCTAATTAACCCTAGCACGAAAATGGTGTGTGTTCTGAAAAGGGGTATGCTATCGTTTGTGAGACCCACGGACGTATTGGATTCTTTGCTTCTTAACCAAGGTGCGTGGGACGAAGGATTTCCTTTAACTGATGGTAAGTCTTTGTATTAAACTAAACTAGCTTTCAATACGGCTGGATTTCTCTTAATCCTAGATCCTGTACTAAATTCTGGGCTTGTTACTGTCGTACGCGTCCTTTCGACAATAAATATGAACCTAAGTAATGATCTGATGGTGGATTTTGAGAGTCAATTGGAGGCTCTGAAAAATCCGGATGAAACTGCTCGGCAAATTGCTTCAAAACTTACGGAACAGGTACACAAGGATAAAATAAAATATTGTACAATACCCAACCTTATTTTCCCTTTTTTGACCCTTAGAATGACGAAGTAGACGTTTTACAAGATATACGAGCTGACTTGCAGCACACGGAAGATTTGTCTACGGTTTTAGCCGCTTTGCAAGAAATGATGAGTCTAGACATGAATTCTGCTATGGCGAAACTTGCGCAACAGGAATCGGGTAATATACCGTACAAAGTTAGCCACAACTAATTTTGTTGTATTGCTTCCGTTTCATTGAATCAGTTTTTATCTTGCATTAGTACTTCTATCTTGTTTCTATTATTTATATTCATTTTTCATTTGTTTATTTATGATTTATTTTTATTTTCATTGAAGAAACAACTACTAATGATATTTGATTATTGTTGTGTTCTGCATTTATTTGTATTTCAGTTGCGTACTTTTAATTATGTATGTATTTATTATCTAGATGACAAGAGTGGTTTTATATGTCGAGGGCAGTTGGGAGTAGGTGTCATTACCGAAACAGTACGTCAGATCATCGAAACACGGTTTGCATTCAGTCGCGCTATACTGCTATTGGAAGCGTTGATTGTGATGCAAGGCACCCGACTGGGAGTGAGTAAACTTGTCCAGGAGAAAATCCGTTCCGAGTTTATTCCACGAACCGTGCCATTCACTCAAGCCTTCTATGCCATGCTGTGGGTGACCCGTACTTACGCTTCGCCCGTTGCGAGTACAGCCTTGTATGTTGGTACATCTTCGTGCTCTTTTGCCAAGGATTAACAAGCTTGCTTTGCATGTCACTTTCCAGGGAGCAGAGTTTGCAGCAAATGGCAGTGTTAAGACTCCAGGAAACATCCCAGTCAGCGCCACCTTCTTTCAGCGCTATCCAAACATTGCTTGAGCTATACGTCAGTGGTAATGGAAGAACTAAAGCTCACAAGCTATCCGAAGTGGCTTGTGATTTGAACACTATAGAGCTTTTCAACTACGTACCAAGCGTGTCCCTCATACTAGCTCAGCTCATGTAAACTTTTTACGTTGATACCATAGAAAAGTTGCTAATTGGAGTTTCCTTCTAGATGGCCTTTGAGTCAGAATTTCCATTTTCCGGCCTTTTTGCTGTCGTCATGCCAGTACATGGGCATTCGAGGCTACGTTCGCTTGTTGGATTCATGGTGCGAGTGGAATATCTGCTCACGTAAGATTCCCAATTCGTCAAGACGCAATTTAAATTGAAGTTTCTGCGCAACAGGGCAATTTATATTGGGAGTTGCTTTGTTGAACACTGGCAAACCTGAGGAAGCGTGTGAAAGTTTCGTCAGAGCAGCAGAGGGAGCGTATAAGGAAGATTACTTAGCGAATCAACTTCTGCAAAGTACGGGAAGCGAAGGGACTTCTCATCTGACTTTGAAATACTACATGCGAGTGGTCCAGCTGTTCGAACAAGCGCATTTGCCAGTTTACGTGATCCGTTTAGCTGAAGCAGCCATTCGTTCTGCAGAACCCGGAGATCCTTTATTGGTATGCATGTCAAATTAATATACGGTAAAGTCTCATAATACGTCGCGGTTGCCCTACTGCATACTGTTATGAATACCTATTCATTTACATGAGCGCGCAGTTACCTTTGTTATGCTAGATTAGGAGATAACGCAGTAATTTTACAGTTTAGCATAACTAGATTATCATGCCCGATTCGTTCACTACCTGTGAAAAACGAGAGAAACCGCAGTAACCAAAAAAAACCGTATGTGCCGGGGTTCATATGTAGTTGCTAAACAATTAATGTACATTTTTGTTTCTTTTTGCATTTTAGGTAAGCTTTTGGTCAATTTTGTCCAAAAACCACCTACAGTTGGGACATCATGACGAAGCGTACCAAGCGATTGTGTCCAATCCCGACGCGTCAAGGAAACCCGACAGTTTGCGCTTATTTCTGGCGACCTTGTTGGAAAAGCGCTGTTTACAAGACCTGGTGCGCTATCCTTACATTGGTTTGGAAGAAGAAATGCAACGATTTGTGGAAATGCGAGCGCGCTCGTGCGATTTGTTAGCCTCTGGCCAGTATTACGCCTTCCTGTACGCATTCCACGTGCACAAGGGCAACATGCGCAAAGGTTTGCCAACACGTTATATTACCGGCAACTGCTAAATTGTGGAATTTATAGCGGCAGCCGTGATGTACGAACAATCCTTGAGATTGAGCCAAGAGCGAGGACACATTAAAGCGCTCCAAAAGCAAGTGCAGTGTTTACTGGCTTGTCTGCAGGCCTTGAAGCTGATTAATGCGGACAATGCCTGGGTTGTACGACCCTTAACGGACTCGAGTGTCGAAAATGACACGAACGTAAGTTGGAAGAGTGAAACAGTTTAATTTGGCGCCTTTTATGGCTGCTGTACCATTTTTGTCCTTTTAATTAGGGCGTTGATGTACCCAAGACAGTAGAGGTTTTGGAGTACGATGAAGTAGAGAAAGAATATGAGCTCGCTTATGCGCGTTTGAGACTAGCGCGTTTGGCACCTGAAGCGTTAGTAACGGATGCTGCCTTTGGCCCGTCTGACGTTGTAACTTTGCTAATTCGGGCAAATCTCTTTGAAGCAGCCGCACGATTGGCCCAGCGCTTCCAAACCAACCGAGCTCCCATTGTGGAGGGATTAACGAACCGGTGCCTACATCTTTCAGCACAACAAAGCGTTCAACATTTGGAAGCGGATCATGAAGCTTGGAATTGGCTTGCGGAAAATATACAAGGTAAAAAAAAGTCGGTTGCAGAAAAGTGAAAAACGTTTAAAACCTTATTTGTATGTTAGGAATTGTGGCCAAGGAAGGAAAAGCCAGTGACGCGGCGTGGGATTTGCTGCAGAAGTTGGTGAACATTTTGGAGGAGCCAGGCCAGACTATCTGCCATAAAGTAGTTGCCCGCCGGATTTTAAATGCAGATGCGTCTTTACCGTATTGGTTAGAAGCGTCGTACAAAGTAGTAGAGAAAATTTACGGAGTATAGCTTTGTCTGACAGACGGGATTTTTTTAGTTGCGTAATCCGGGACAACTGATTGGATTGTATCACGAAGCTGGATGCTTGGAAGATGCTGTTCGAATTGCGCTCGAGTTAATTGATGCACTGTTAGGAAAAGGCAAAGAAAGATTTGGCTTTTCCCATGCTTTGCATGTCAGTGCACCCCCGAAGTGCTTGCCCGTGACGGCGATAGATAGGATTCTTTTGGAATTACATCACGTGTCAGCCGATCCTTTCTATAACCAAGTAAATAATTCATTGATTTTTGAGCTTCTTTAGGATAAAATAGACAAGTCTGAGGTTGCTTTAATTTTGTGTGTTTTTCTATTATTATTTTCCTTACAGATCTTACAAGCGTTGCTATCCAAAGTGGAAGTTTACAAGGACACTGCGCGTAAAATAACCGCGCGAATTTTAGAGGAGCGTTCGTAGCCTTTTCGTGTGTGGAGATTTTGTATGGGCGTACTCATGGGCGAGAAATAAATTTTTTGGTTTATTGTAATGTTAATGTCTTAAAACGTGTTCTTCCCTTTTATCGGTAATTTTCCAGCCTCGTTAGGTTCTGGTTCGATTCCCAGTCTGGGCAAGTGGATTTTCTACGAAAAAAAGAACTTTTCATGACTCCGAAAATCCTTTCTGTTTGCTATTCTGTTCCCTGCGGTGCTTGGGATATATCGACATAATTCGAAATTCCTAAGGGAGGGACAGGGAACAGCAAAAGGAAAGGGGCAGGCGGGACATCGCATAACAATACGTAGTTCAAATTGGCGTCATTGTCAACTCCATAACATGGTTACAGGACCGAGCGGTTAGAAGCGTCGGCTTCTGATCGTGAGGTCTCGGGTTCGATTCCCGGCTTAGGCAGTTGAGTTTTTCTATATTTTTTAAAAAATCGTGGTTCTGAAAACTCTCGCTATACTGCTTGCTGTGCAGTTTCTTATGGTACTTGGGATATTTCGATGTAAGTTGAAATTCCTAAGGTGCCATAGGGAGCAGGACAGTGAACAGGAAAGGGAAAGGGTCGACGGGACCTCGCAAAGCATGCTTCGTCAATTTCCCCATGTTATTCCTTATGGGATTTCAAAATTTTGGGCCCCTGAGACGCCCGTAGGGCATAATTATATATTCAAACGCTATTTTCTCGCTTATTTGAAGAGCTAGCTAAGTAATTTTTACAGATTCAGAAAGCTCTTGTCGAGGGGAACATTTGGCGTACGCTAATGAGCGGATTGGAGACATTTCGGTTATTCGGGACACTGCTTAATCGGGACACCAGAAAATACTGTCTCGTTTTACCATGTACGAAAACCCTTTATGCAGATAGAAGTAAAAATACTGTCAAGGATCCTATAGCAAAACACGTTAGGGAGGCGTAAATCTTTTTAGTATCAGCATATTATCATGCTTAGAAAATACATTAGGAATCATTGTCGCTCAATAACAAAGCTTGCGTTAGTTTTTTTTAGCAATGTATGTAAATTTCTTAGATCACAAATGCATTTTTACTGCATTGCTAGAAAGTCCACTTACCTAACGTGTAAAAATGAAGACTATTGGAGAGCGAAAATTTTCTACCTGGCGAAAGCACTAAAGTGTCTTTGGAAAACAGTATTAATTAAGTTTGTCCAGTAAAAACACCAAGTTTTTGAGGTCATTGCACATTTTATTCGTTCGATGCTTTCCAACAGTGATCATGCACAAAACTTATTTTTAAATTTTCTGTTATAGGTCACCCTTCCCAAACTGTCATAAAACACATGACAGCAGTTCTTTGACTCCTTTTGCTCTCTTGTACGCGTACACATAACATTTCATACGACAAACAAGACAACAAATCCCCGACATTGAGTGAAGGGGCCATGCTTCCATTTTCCTTGATTCCAGACCGATTTTAGCGACCGTAACTGACACATGACACAGAGTGCCAAGATTCCGGGCAAAACTTACGCAATTAAGGGAGAAACAATAAACAAACTGCGAAACATAAAAAAATGAGACAAAAAAGGGACACGTTATTATTATATATAGTTTTTTAATCTTTTTTCTTGAACTCTGAAAAAGGAAGGGCAGTTCAATATGAGCGTTAAAGCTTTCTTCGTGGAGAGTGCGTTGTGGGATATATTTTTCGTTTTTTTCATTACTTTTTTTGCATAGACCATCGAATACCCCAAAGAGAAGCCCGCTTTCCATTCTCAGCCTTCCGAAAGATAACGTATATCATTTCGGGTACGAGTCTCTAAGCAAGTTTATGACTCATAAAACTTTGAAAATAAGAACAGCTGCCACCAATATTTCTTGTTAAAGCTTAACCGTTCGTTTCTGAAAAGTATATACGGAAATTTTCATAACTTGTAAATAGTTCTTTTCCTGTTTTTAGAAGAATCTGAGTGAAAGTTAAAGACTTTTTCAAGGGTGGGCAGAGCAAGGGATTTGGAACAAAGATAAATTTGTTGGGTAAGGCACTGCCAGATTAACAAGAACGATTATTAAATTGCCAGCTTTTGAAAAAAAATGTGACTTGAATCGAACGCTTTCAAAATACAACAAAGAAAAATTTGTCAAGACAAAAGTTACAAGGCGAAATGAATTAAGATATGACAGTGAGCGTTTTTTCTCATAAAGCTCCCAAAAAGGAAAATTCCCGGGCAAAAAAGGGCGTAACGAATCTTGACATAATGATTCTTTAAAAAATGAGGCAAAAAACATTTTTCGGTAAGTGACAGGCCAGAGATTATTACAGGAGAGCAAAATTCGAAATGTTTCTTTTTTTGCACTTGCTTCTGCGAAGGCTCAGAAATCGTCGGTGGCTTTGATATAATACCAGGTAAAAACTTGCAAAAAAAAGAAAGTACTGTCAGTATTGTACAATAATGTCTTTCCCTTCCATGTTTTGGCGCCAAACAGCTCACGACAACAAGTCGCTACAATTATGTACGTTTTTAAACATGTAAAAATCTTAGTATTTTTTCTCCCATGGATTGCACGCAGGCCTGAGTGCTTTCTCATTTCGGAAACTAAAAAACATGACCAGAATCCCACGGTCCCTTTTAACGCTTTCTTTTTGCTCATGCAAAACGCTACTTTCAACAAGTTGTCCTAAAATAAAAATCCCCCAATCTCACATTATTGCTTGACCCTTAACTCTCCGCATTTGACAACGATGAAAAACCTACATGCAGTTATTGTGCTGCTCTTGCAGAAATTGAAAGTAAAAGAAAATCCACCAGTTGGCGTGAGTCGCTTTAAAATGCCTCGCCCTTCGATCAAACAAAAATTACGGGCGACAAGAAGCGATAAAAAATCGTCTGAACGTCAAAGTGCCTATGGTTTCAAACGGCCCAAAGCGATTGTTAAACAGACGGGACATTGTTGAAAGCCACAACAACAAAACGGGGGAGAGAAAATAATACACCTGAAATTAAAAATGCACACGCTATAGAAGAAATGTTTGTTTTTTGTTTCATTACGAAGTTTGCCTTTTTGTCTCCTTCTGTCACCATTTCAATCACTTGCAGCTTCTCTGGACGTATTGCATTTTAAGAACATAAAAAGTCTCTTTTGGAGTTTTCTTTCCCCACAATTTCTTTTCCCGCCAAAAAAATCGTCCTTTCACCAAATTTTAGCGCATCCCGATATATCACTAGTGCCAGGAAGTCTTTTTACGTTCTAAACGGGTTGTCAAGAGTTTATTGCACCGAACAACAAGCTGGCTGTTGAGGAGGTTTCAATTTTCGCACTTTAGGTTCGTCCTCCTTTTCTTTCTCTTTCTCTTTGTCTTTAAATGCTTGGGAGATGCGTTTCCAGGAATGGCGCTTCCACGTGTCGCCGCCATGTTTGTTTTTGTTCTTGGCGGGAACCTTGGCGCTGGAGTCGGCCGCGAGCTTGAGCAGTTGCGAGGGAGTACGAACAACGACGCTAGGCCCAGCGTCCTTTTCTATGCTATCTTCAGGGGTAGGGGCCAACAATAACGCTCCGGCGGCCAAAGACAATTCCTTGGGACCACTGGCGCCATTAGCTGGAACTAACGAGAGACTTTGCACTTGACTGATTTCATCGCCGGATTCCTCGGAGTGGATTCCACTGTCGCCCGCAACTTGCCCATTTGCAGTGGTCGTTGGTGCGGCAGTGTCCGTAACTGAATAATGCACCACTTCTTCCTCTTCGTCTTGCAACAATGCGCTGATCTTGTCCAAGACTTGCTGGGACTTGGAGGAAGACGAGGGCGAAGATGCAGAAGAGGCTTGGGAACCGTTTTCTTGTACATCGTCGTCGTCGTCCAATGTCACGCCTAATTGATAATACAAGGCAAACTTGGAGGGATCGCAGAGAGAAATGTCTTCAACGTACGGCTCATCCAGTACGTCATCGGCAGGAGGATTTAAAGCATCCGCAGAGTTGAGAGAAGGAGAAGAAGCAGAAGACTCGAAACCAACCCTTAGTTGTGGACCATCCGGAAAGGAAAGAGAAATAGTCGTAGAATCAACTAAACTATTGGATGGTGCAGTACAAGGGTTGGGCTTCGCGTTTTTTGAACCGGTAGCGGGTTCTTTGTCTGCTGACGCTTGAAGCTCCAACGTCTCGTCGGCCAGAACGATTTCGAAATCTGCCTCATATTCCTCGTCCGACACAGAGGGCGTCGGCTGCAGTTGGTCGCTGGTCAGAAAGGCAATCTCCGTGGCCGACTCTAACCATTTGGTAACGGCGGCAGTTATAGGTCTGCCTTCCGTGGCGGCGTTTGTTTCATAGGCTTCGCTAACATCGCAATTTGTGGGCTGAGACGTTTGAGCTGGAGGGACTTCGGGGTTAATCGAGGCGGCTTCGGTAGAACTATCGACGTGAACGCCGTTTTCCACTTCTACCTCTTCAGCTTCTTCTAAAATGACTGTCTTGCACAAATTCGTTGGGACGGATCGATGTAAATCCCCTTCTAAAGCCAACGATGGCAGTTCTGGCTCTCCTTCTATTGCTACTGCTGCTTCTTCTCCTTGGCCCGTTCTCACTTCATCGCCTTTTTTGAGTGAGTTGGATGTTAATCCGTCACAAGTTGTGTCTTCGGCTGGATTTTCAGGCTCGGAGGCAGAAGAAATCCCGTCGGCGACATCCTTTTTTAGCTCAGCGCAAGCTTCTGCTTCGCCCACGGAAGACGTTATTGATGTTTCCAATAAAGAACAGGACGATGACGATGACGCTGAAGATTCCTCGTCCCTATCCAAGGAATCGCGCTCTATAGAATTCAAATGGGCCTGTCGTGAGCTCCCTGCATCCGCAGCCGCCGCGGCGTCAGCCGATTCCGAGGACTCCAGCTGTTCCCCGACACTATTTTCTTCCTCTTCATTTAAACTGCCCGCACTCACAGAACTGTTTTGCGATAACTCCCGGCGCGTTTCACGACATATGGACTCACTAACAAAGTTCGATTGTTCTTCTTCTTCCTCTATTTTCATCTCCCCTGACGATGAAGAAGATTCGCACACATTCGTTCGGAGCGAGGAACACTGGGGATCATTATGACCGTCCTCAGTAACCTAACAAGGAAGCCAATTAATAATCCAGTTCAAGACAACGCATTGTACCCATTTCTCAACAGATGATTAAACAAGAAAAAAAGAAAAATAACTCCCTCACTTTCCAAGCCATAAAACAATCGATTACCATACCACACCCCCATTGCAAACCAAGCTCTAAAAAAATTGAAGCTCCAGAAAGAAAAGCCAAGCCATAACTCAATTATTTTATTTAACAAAAAAGAAATAAAACATAGATTAATTTAAAAGAATACCAATAAAACAATTCCAAGTTAAAGGAATTGAAAATGTTTCGGGTTATCGGAGCAGGCTACTCCAAGCTTCCAGAAGATGGCGGAATGTCTGTTTTCGCTGGGTACGACAAACGAGTTCACAAGTAAAACCAGCAAAACATATGTTATAAGTTGTTAATTTGAAGTGTTCCCAATCGTGTTAGTCTGTTTTTCTATCTTTTTTCTCTTTTTGGGGGATAGGGGGAAAAGCATGCGTTTAAACAACACAGAATTCCGATGGAAAAAGGGGGTGGGGTCTCGATCGATTCTGATTGTTTTCTAGACTTTTCGAGTGAGGCGAGTTGAGATGAAAATGCTAACCAAAGCATACCCTGTCATTGTTTGATCGCACCCTTTTCCTCTTCTTTCGCTTCTTTCGCCTGCTCCATGTAGGGGAGGACTCAGAAGGAGAAATCGCATCCCCATTGCCACTTGCCTCGTGCGGGGGAGAAGTTGAGGCAGTGACGGGACTTGAATGGCCTGCAATAAGTGAACAAATGGACGGAAAACCGTAAAAAAAGAATAGAGAGAAAGAAAAATAAAGGAAAGAATAACGAGAATCGCGACTGCAATACAGCGATACGCGAACGCACTACAGCTGTTCGCAGTTTACGTGATTGACCGATCATCCAATTTAGCCATCTTGCCAAATAGAACATTGCCATCTTTGGACACCGATAACGTTTTTCCAGCCCTTCCTATCTAACCAATGACTAACGGCGTCCTTTGAGCCGTGCCTTGCTGACAAGGGGAATGCTAATTGGCGAAAAAAAACGTTATCGTGTGCTAAAGATGGCACTTTGCTAAAGCGGGACCCGGAAAACCGAGGGATTATTCGCGGTTCATGCCAGAAATTTCGACAGACGAATACTCAGGGATATTTAAATAAAAAGGTAAAAAGAAATAAACATAAATAAAATATTTAAAAAGAACATTGTCCTTAAAATTGCTGGACTGCTTATCAATACTTTTCATCGCAAGGTGGCGATACTTTAGCCAGGGCAAAGAAATAAGTCATTGCTGTGTTTTACACGAAATGTTGTCATACACGCGAAGTTTCCAAGCGATTATTATATAAAGGGTAAATGTGAATTCAACCTTAGCTTTTATACCTCAAGAGATGACATAAGGTCATGTGAAAACACATAAAAATGTTCCAATAATTACAGAACGCAAACACAAAAATTTTCCAATAATTACAGAACGCAAACACATAAAAATTTTCCAATAATTACAGAACGCAAACACATAAAAATTTTCCAATAATTACAGAACGCAGTTTCTAGTGCCTGCACTATTTGGAAATAACTATGCCAAGGCATACAACCCTAGCGTATATTTTCTACAGATGACAGGTTGACTCTTCCGCTTTAAACTGAGCCTACATGAAATTTATTTTTCTTTTTGGCAGATTTATTTTTCCTAAGTAGCGCCTTACGGCCCACCACACGTTTGTCAGGCCTATAGATAAAGTTAGCGCTGGCTTGACTGCTCGGGTATAAGAGACTCACATACCGAACAAATCTGTGAGCCAACGGTGCAGCCTTAAATATGTCAAGATAGCTACGATCCTTGCGTGCATACCGTACTATATATCGGGCCATTATGCCTAACCGCTTACCCCCACCTTACCTCTCCCCTCTTGACTTTGTTACTGACAAACATATGTAAGACCTTTTTCTTCTCCGCGTAAGGTGAAACAGCCAAATACTTCAGTACGCTTGATCCCTGTTAAAAAGAAGACCCCATGCCGTATCGTTGATTTGCGCTAATATGCTTGCGTCTGCCACGTGAACTCATGCCAAGAAGTGATCCCAAAATAACCGCAAAAATCCCCTTTTTTATCTTTCTTATGCCAGCGGAAGAGATAAGGAGAAGGTACAGAGTCGCAAAAAGGCATTAGAACAAAAACTGTTTTCCCTTACCTGGTACAGCGTAAACCGGTGGACTTATCACGTGGTAAACGAAATTGGGAGGCTGATGAGGCGGCTCGTAATGCCGGGTTTCGATACAAGGAGGAGGGGCTGAGGAGGTCATCAATACTTCCGCCGAATTGGGCGGACTGGGCGAGGAAGAATTATCCACACTAATGGCCGGCGACGCTAAGTCCCCCGGGGGCGAACTCGGACCTTGAGAAGAGTTGGAACTGCAACTTTCCGACGCTGATGAGGCTGAAACATCGGAAGTCATTTCCTGGCTACTACAAGCCTATTCAATCCGGGAGGAAAAAAGAACGAACAAACGTTAAGAGGACGTTAAGGATAAATTCTGATTTTACATCCTGCCACGAGCTAAGCAGTGCCTTTGGGGAACCACTCGTCTTGGGGCAGAAACGCATACGCACTTGTGAAGAGCCGATGGAATCTCGACGCCCAGTTTCCATCTCAGCAGGAACAGACTCGGCCGGCTGATAAGCTAATGTGTAGTAATAGCCCATTTCGCCTGCAGGGCGATTGTACCAGTCGACGGGTTGGACCGGTACCGGAATGGGTACAGCGGCCAACAATGGACCTCCAGGGTACGGTTGGTGAAGCAGAACGCCGCCAGGGTACATTCCGTATCCTGTGCCGTAGAAATCGTAAGGCATTGCTGAAAGAGATGGAAAAATAAAATTTATAAAATATAAATAAAATATAATAGACATATGACAATTACAGACATGCTTTACTCTTGTCCCCTTTCCCCCTTCCCCATTACAATATTTGCAATTAGTCACCCTCCTGTCATGGTGGTGTCTATGTGCTAACATTGTTTGACGGCCGTCGGAGGTTCACTACATTCCCAGTCCATTTTTTCTGAAAGTTGTACCGACCGAGCTTAACGAGTCCGATCTGTAAGCAAACGTCTTCTTATGGTTCAGCAAGTTTGCTAAGCTCGGGTTGCCAAAAACCACAAGGAAGGCAAATAAATAAAGAATGTTTGAAGCTCAAGCGAGGACGCTTCCATAGTCAGAAAGAAATAGAGCTTCCTCAACCCATCACCCTCCCAACGAACTGGCTGACCAAAAAGGAAAACACGTGGTACTGGCACTTGACTCGTCTTCCTCTTTTTCTCGTCGCGAAAACAACCTTTGCCAAGTCTCCACCCTTCGCCCTATTTTTAGTGGAGTGTGTCCGTGCGAGAACCAATTCTTAACGGATGTTCACGTCCCGACCCCGAAGATAAAAATCAAAATTTCCCACATTCCAACGTCCGCCTTGACAAAACAATACATCTCCACCTCGCAGAACCGCCCCGAGTTGAACAACACCACAAACATCCAATTAGAAAAACGCATTCCTAAAAATCAACAGCGTCGCGACCCTTTCATTCCTATCTCATTAGATAGGTTCGCATAGAGATACGTAAAGATTACCGACCTGGGTAGCATACAAAGGGACTGTTCTCGTAAGCAGCCGGGTCCGGAGATGAGGGATCACCCACGGTAGAGGTTGTGTCCGCATTAGAACCCGTTTCCATACCTAGGAGAGAAACAACAAAGAACCGAAAATGTCAGTACAACTCATTAAAGTTATTATAATTTCTTCGCCTTGTCATTCAAAAACTACTCATTCCGAGCGCATACCATTACGTCAAAGAGGGGTGGGGCCTTGAGGGTGAGGCCTAACCCGGGGCGTGGCATTACGGAAATTTGGCTTATTTTCTAATACACAGCTCATTAATTAAGCTTGTTTCACTCCACCATCCTATTGAGTGAGACAGTGGAACCTGATTTTTTTTTACTCGCTTTCCCAACAAGCTTGGCAGAAGATGAAGGGAAAATCTCCGCGGTTCATCTCCCTGAGGAGGAAACCGTTAACGAAGCGTATGGTGGGGGCTTAAAGGATTTTGGGGGGATGCACCTACCGGGGAAACGTGCCTAAGATGTTGTCAAAAAGTAACGCACTTAATGAGCTCTTGCCTCATTACGCCCAATGTCTCCTTGCCGGGTGAATTTTAAATGCAGACGAGGGTTAAAAGAGGAGGAAGGGGGGTAGAGGATACCGCATCTCTTATCTCGACTTCCAAGATTTCTCAGTGTTACTTTCTTCTCTGGGTGCAAGCAAAAGAGAACCTTAGATCTTACTCCATTTCGTCAAATGCAAAAAAACCCCTCAAACTATGGAATGAAGAAGCTCCATGAGAGATTATCATGCCGCGTCCTATGCTGGCCAAGTTGTGCGGATTAACAATGGGGCGTTTTTCCAACCTTGGACTTCTGATGACGTGTTTAGCATAAGTCTCTACACGCTCCCAAACATGTCAGAGTTAGCACAACACGGGTTTGTGCCATCCCGAAAAAGGCTAGAAGAGGTGGCTCTTGCCAAGAATGTTAAGCCCAGATTTTGCCAAAACACTAAGCTAAGAATTGCACGCCGAGTCCGGCAGACGAGGAACGGCCAACATTTTGTCAATTCCTTGAGCAAAGTAACAAGATAGAATTTACAAGGGAAAAGAATGTACGACGTAAACAGGTCTTATGCAACGCACCTACGAAATTGTTTGCCACGAGTGGCTTTCAAGCCAAGTATGTCCTATTCCAAGCTATTTGAGTTTACGTCGTCCATCTTCATTCTGTTTTACGTCGTAAGGCTGCATCAGCGATGGTATTAGGACAGGACCCGTGTAAAGCTAAAGCTCATCTATCCCTGCTCTGAAGCCTTATTTGAAAATACTCCCCTGACATTATTGTAATCTTCCTCACTTCGCCAACATGGGAGCCAAAAGCTCAACTAACAAGTATGAGGGGATCACTATTTCAATCGCAGTTATATTTAGCATAAGGATATGCAGGTATTAATGCTAGTTTGTTTTCATTGTTGAGCGACGCCATGTTTGAGCAACGCCATGTTCGCGTAACGCAGTGCTTCTCAAGCCTGGGAAAATTACCCCTTAACGGGGTAAAACCTGTTTTACTTCGGGTAGAGAAGTACTGAAGTTTACTAGTGTTAGGTAAATAGAACCTCCTGATGAGCGATATTTGGGTAATGGAGGGGAAATGTTTGGAAAAGCGCCGCGCGTAACTTCTCTTTGCGCAACGTGATTTAGTTAGAACGCCATCTATCGTATGCCATTCAAGCTAACCTACTACTATCGATACACGTGTACTGAACATTACACGTGTATTGAATATTTGCACGTGTATTGTAATCGTAAGCTCTCAACGTGGGGCTTCTTTCTGCTTCATTTGCCAGGAGTGTAAATAAATCCGACCACTTCCTTTCGCCCCAGTCGCGTAGACACGCCTGATATAGATTTTCTTTTTCAATCAAGATTTAATCCTACCCCAACATAAAAAAGACTATGAGAAGACCCAAGTTGAGCTTCTTAACTACTAAAAAGGGACAACCCAATGTTCCCTATCTCCGTCATTTGAAGCGGTTAACCCAACCCTAGAGAAACGGGCCCACCCATTCATATATGCTAAGTGCGTATAGCGAATCAATAAGTGCCAGGTTTGATAGTGCGAAAAACGCGGGGAGAACGAAGCTTTGCGTTAATGACGCTCTTTTACGAGACACGTGACGAGATATAAGAACGTCATAATATTACATAAGGAAGAGAAAAACCTTAACGAGTAGCGAACACCATAAAAGAAATCGTTAAAAGGTCTCCTTTGTCTCCACACATTCGCCCCCCACTAAAAAGACCATCCTTCCCTCCCCAGTGCCAATTTTATCTCACAGATACGTCACTTATAATGACCTTTTCCGCCTAGCTACTAGTTTCATTAAAAAACTATTTGAAAAAATAAAATAAAAACCTTCTTCCTATCCAATTTTTGTCCATATCTTCAGCAATTTTTTTTAGATAAAAACTAAAATAAAGGAAATCTTAGGAGAGTTTAACGGCTTACCATTTTGAACATGCTTTTCATTTTCACTGGCGGTTGATGTGGTGGAAGTTGTCATGCAATTGCCGTTGGCTACGTCTTCGTTATCGATTCCAGGCGTCGTACCGTTAGGTACCGGCGTGGTACTGGTCGGCACTTTCTTCTTGCCAATGGATCCTTTCTTGAACAAAACTTCTTGTCGCGGGGTGGAGATCTTGGTATACTCTTCTACATAAACGACAAAACATGTGAAATGTAATTAAATACCATTATTCTTCCGCCTTCCGTTTTCTCATCATCATGTCATCATTTCCCCGTTCTTTTTCTTCAATTTCACTTTTTTTCAACTTTTGCGTTCTTATTCTCAACTTTCTTTCAACCTCAACTGAAATAGTAGCTTGGAACGGAAAAAGGACCTGCACCTGTCAAAAGCTAATTTTAAACCGCCCTTCAGCCCAACCTCCCCTCAATAATTCCTTATCATTTGGAGGTTCATAAAAACACATCCATAATTCCATCTCGTAAATTAGATGGACGCGACTGCCGCGTCAGCGAAAAAAAAAGGAACTTAAAAGAAGACACTCGCGCTCAGGGAGGAGAGGTATTTTCGACAGTCATTTTCCCTTCTCTCGCTCCCGTTTGCTGTTGATGTACGACGTCTCCAACAAGAGTGACATTCATATGTCTTCACGCTACCAAAGCAGCACCAGATTCCACCGGCAGTGCTCGAATTGGAATTTTGACGGTACAGCCTCTTTGCTGCACCCAGGTACACCCCCTTCTCTTCCCACTTTGACGAGCAAAAATTTTCGCGTAAAGGAGCATTTAAGCTAACGCTGGGCGCGTGCCAAAAAGAAGTTTTGAAGGACGCAGTCAAGGGAGGACAAATTTAGCTTGACTTTTTGACGATGTGTTCCGTACATCCTTCTCCGCAGACCTGTGCATTCGAGCTCACTTGAGCAGGTTTGGAAGTGTGCAGGGAGCGCAAGTTTTAAAATATGTGTCGAAGGACTTCTGAGCCTTAATGAAAAGTTGTTTAACACAACGAGACGCGACTTTCTTGGGGGAGGCGTCCGGATCCTTAAAATAAATACTCCCCTGAGAGCCAGCGAAATATGGCTAATGACTTACGAGGGGAAAAAAAAAGTTCTGCACCGCACGGACCAGGAAAAGGTGAGCGAATGGTAACATATATGGTCCAGCATGTTCAAAAAGGGAGAACATCAACGTTACATGAAGGTTCGGAACGGTTTTTTTCCTAGCTAGTGCTATTTGACGACCTGTAAATAGACACTTTTACATTCAAAAACGACATTGACACATGCTTTTGTAACTATATCACGGGAAAGAAGGTAGGACCAGTTAACTCAGAAAGCTGACTGACTGGTATTTCGAAATAAATGGGATTTTTTTCAAGAGCCTGGGCAGAAAATTCGACTTCCGACAGCTTTAGAGAGAAATAAGGCGGAGAATTTTCTCATTTTTTTTCGAGTTGAACGAACAGTTCACTGGCGTACTTCACGTATTGAATTTCTGACTAGCTTATTTGCTTTTTTCTTTTCTTTTAGAAAACGTGGATAAGCAAAAATTTGGCACGCTTCCCTAGCCGACATTCGCCAATCCTGCCAAGATTAAAGCAAACATCCGTAAAATTTCCGAGAAATAAATATTATTCGTGAAATAAGCGTGACATTGCATTTCTCTAACAATTTCTGCCGTTATTGCTTTTCTAGTTAGCTTGTAACTAGGGACTTGTCATTTTTCATTACAATATCGTGAAATATTCCGTCTCAGTATTGTTTCCTTTTCCGATTCAGAAGTCATTTTTACTTTAGTCTAAAAACTTTCACCTGTGGCACATTATACTGCATTTTTATTGTATTTATTATGTATTTTATTACGTATATGTGTTTTATTATTTGTAATGCATTACAGTGTACATTTTAGAGTATACTGACAAACTTGTACTTGTAACCTTCAAGGTACTCCGAACAATTTCGAAAAAAACTAATAATTCAAACAACCGAAAATTTAATTTCACTGAGGATTCATATTCGTTTTTACCGTTGTCCTTGTACAGTTACTTGTTCTGAATGCACAAAAAGTGAGTTTTAATTGTCGTGAAACAATCTTGGGAGGTCAGTGACCATAGTCGAAGCCTTGGGCGAGGATTAGCATCTTGTAAGCCCGCAGACTCATCTAATCAGTTGAGATAGCAGATATCCCCTCCTCCTTACCCTAATAACTTAATTTGGAATTCCTGACAACATTTGTCTAACGCTAAATGAAACAGGACTAACTAGGGGACAAAACAAGGGATCTTTGAGTCATTAAAAAAAATCTTTTTTCTAATTTATTAACTCATTTAATATGCTTTTTTCGCTGTTAAAAAGACATGACCTATTCCTGTTACCGCTATTTTATTATTCCTATTATTATTATTTTTTCTCTTCTTCTTTCTTCTTTTAAATGTTTAATTTAATTCTAATTTGCGTGTTGTTTTTCTGCTCTGTTTTTACGGAACGGGGAACAATATATGTGAGGCAGTAAGGGACTGGCTAATCTATTTATCTGACGTAAAACCTACCATTGGGACTGTCGGTGTTTTGGGTCCTAATTTCTTTACGACCTTCTTTTACTACCCGGGAAAAATTGTTGCAAAGGCTAGATCGGACTCTCTATGGCAACAGAATTGTATCAGATTGGAGCCGTGGTCACGTGGAGTCGATGCAATACGCCGAAACTCGTGACACAATGACGTCAATCCACCAAGATTTCTTTTTGTTAGCTTAATGAAAACTCCTCGTAATCCTGGCATGCTGGCATCCCATGTTATGCAGTTTTGGCTCCCTAACACGCATCCAACCCAAAACAGAGCGGTGAAACAAGAAAATATTGCCAAGAGCAAAAGATTTCGCAACTGGGACGCCAAGTTCCCAGAAATCTTCACTTTTTGTCCCAAGAGAGTTGCGTTGGCTAATTTCCACGTGGTTTCCTAAATCCAGTCAGGAGGAACAACACAAGGTTTCATGAATAACCTTCAGAAGAAGAAACTTCTCCGTTCATCTCTAGGTACTCCAGCATCCCCCGCTTGCGGTTTTCCAGGCAACTGGGCGTGACTAATGAACCTTGTTTTCCAAGAAAATTTAAAAGTCTCTCTCCCCGTCTCTGAAATCGTCACTCTTCAAGTCGACAGGTCCTCTTCACTTCAGCTTCATAAATTTCGGTCATTGACTTAAAACAAAACTCCCCCTTGACAAAGCAACCCCAATTGAACCCTCCAAATTAAGTCAAAAAGTCCCCTTCAAACTAGCATAATTTCAGCCTATATTAAAAATCTTTAGCAGGCTAAGGAAGAGGGAGATTATTTTTCACTTTTAATTTTTTTTTATTTTTACAATTCAAGAAGAAACATTTTTTCGTTGCATTCTTCATGGGATAAACGGGAGGACATGTCCTTGCTTATAACTCAGCGATAAGCAAGTCTCCCTCTCCAATTTTAATTAGGTTTAAACTGGATTTTTGTTCTCTCTCAACCTTCCCTCCTTCCTGTTTCTTTCCGTATTTAATCTCTACGCGGTACCCAGGTAATGAAAATGCAAGGCCATACATCTCTAAGTGTTCTCTTTCGAGAATCTTAATGAGCGCAGGGAACGACAAGCCAGAGCTTTCAAAACTTACAAACACATACACATACACCTCGGCTTTCTCCATTTCCTACTACCCACCACCCACTCACTACACCCAAAACTCACATACAGCAGCTCGACAAAGCACTGTCGATAACAGAAAAACAAGGACACACAGGTGAACTCAGACAGGCATGTCATGACAATCATCCTGAAGCGCTCCTTTGGAATACAGAAGAATCTGCTTGATTTTGTAAAAAAACAGAAGATCTATTAGATTATGCCGCTTTTTTGGTAGAATATAGCCATGGATGTTTCTTGTTTATTCTTTAACACTTCGATTTAAAGCTTCTTACAAATCTGAACATTTTCCCACTAAAGTTTTGCGGTTTTGGTAAATTGACTCTATGATTCATTTATTAGTGGTGTACTGACTATTTTCGGGGGGAAAAAAGAAAAACTGCTCCAGAAAATCAAAAGAACTTTTAAATCGGCTCATAAGTCTTGGTGTAAAGGTTCCATGCATCGAAGTGACAACTTGTATCAGAACTTATTGGGCAGCTTCTTTTACACGTACTAAATGCCTGATACCGTACGTGAACAGAATTTCTATCGGCTTTTGCTTAAGTCAATTAGAAATATTTCGTAGTTTACATTTGTTCGAAGCTAGAATCAGAATCACGGTAATTTTTACGTTGACTCATAAATTCTGCTACAAACGTTCAATGCTTTCCTATAAAACCTTGTACCACAACTTATTAGCTAGCTTCACATCTACGTGCCAAGTGTCTTCTACTGTAAGTGAAAAGAAAATAGTTCCCGCAAAATTTTACAATTTGAAACTACTACTTTAAATTCTGAATCTTCAAAATAAATACTGAGAAACTGATGAAAAAAGTAAAAATACGTAATAAACTAACAGCTAATTCTCGCCACTTCAGAGACACTTTCCAGGAATGTTAGGTACTTCTTGTAGGACAATGACAGACTTCACCGAAAGACATGCTAGAACGGAGCTTGTCAATCTATATTTACAGGGTCGTTTGTTTAGACAAGCACTAGGAATTTTCAATTTTACACTCTGGTAATCACCTAATCTATCCAGTCCTTCTTAATGTACTCCATTTTTCGTATCCCGGGACATTCAGTCACGTGCGGACCTTGTCGTAAAAACGAAACGAAAACAAAAGCCGCTTACCATCATTGAAGATCTTTTTCTCCACTCCGTTGGTGGAAGGAAAGTGTCGGCCTCCGTTGGAGTAGCCATGTGAATTTCCATAGCGTGGCCCCCTTCTTGGCGGCCCTCCAGGTCCACTGTTCGGTCCTGAAGGGTTGTTCCGGACTGCACAAGTGCCATTATGCCAAGCGGTATGGCCACCCATGCTGGTACAACGCGACTGAGAAGGGTAATCCGGTGAGCGAGACGGTGCTTGATCTGGGCTGAGAGATCGCGGACCTGAGCCAGAAGCGGTCGAGTCGTCCTGATGGCTGATGGAACGTTTGGCGTGCGGCGGGCGTCGTGAATACTCGGCAGCAGCAACGTGGGAACAGCGCCAACCTAACACTTGGGGATTACTGGAACAGTCACCTTCCTCGCCACCACAGCAAACCACAGTAGAGCAACCCTGGTCATCGTCATCTTCTTCGTTACCGGACGCAGAGGCTTCTCCTGCACAGCACGTACAATAAGAATTCAATCAACAATGAAATTTGCAAACAAATTTCAACATAAAACTTTCTAAACAGAATAAACTACTGTTAATCACTAGAGTTAAAAATATTTTTTTAAAAAAAACTTCTAAACAGAATAAACCGCTGTTAGTCAAGAAATTAACAAAGAAATCATGGATTCTTTTGCATTTCTCTAGCATAAACAAAATTTCTGGCACCAATGTATTTCTCTGACAGAAAAGCAATCCCTGCGACGAAAACTTTTAAAACAGGCCCGGGCTTATACCCAAATCCTATTTCCTTACGGTGAAGCTTCTTTTATTCTGCCTATCCCAACTTGTGCAACTTTATCAGTTCCTCCCCTTCCACACACGCAACCGAGTTGGGAAACCATCCCATCTCTCACGAGTCAAAAAACAAAAGAATCTTGTCTTCAATTCTTCTCCTATGCGGTATTCGCTCTAATTCCTACAAAATTCCCTCCCAAACAGTTACCTTTCAACATGTTTATCCCCTTTATCCCCTCACTTCATTCCGTTTGCCCTTTTCGTGCACGCTAATCTCTAGTTCAATTCCAGCTTTGCCGACTTGCTCTCATGCACCATGCCGATTTACTTCCGATCCCCATCGAAAATCAATACAGGTATTTACCACAGAAAAGCTAAACCACGGCCGTGTGTGTGTATTCGTACCCAGCTTTTTCGCGTGTGTCACGCAACAATTAGACAAAACAATCCTAGGCCTACTCTCTACTATTAGTCCTGAACAAAGGCTAGAAAGTGGTCACTTGACCCCCCCCCCAACCCCTCAAAAATTGACGGATCGGCTACCACGCAAGAGCACAGCCACTATGTACCGCGTACGGAAACCATGTATAGCGTACAAGTACAGATGCCTCAAAGTGTTCTTCGTTAAAGAGCGGCTGCATTACATCAAGTCTTCCGGGGGCAGAACCCACGAAACGCAAGCGAACAGACAGAAGCTATCTGCTTCTCGTGTTTTTCCAAAAGCCTTCACTTTAAAAAGCACTCCTTTTTACACACAAAAAGGTAAGAAGTTATCTCAACCTTTCCCTGGCTTCCGAACCCTGTCACATGCTCAGGCGCTGGCACATAAAAAGAGCTATTGGACTATTGCCAAGGCGCCATCGATTTTTTTGCTGTCGAAACGCAACAAATTTAGGAGAAAAGTGTTCACACCAAATGATTTCAAATTACAAAAGGGGCTTCTATCGCTTAGTGTAGAAACCCCACGGGACTATAAAATACCTTCAGCGATAACACTCTGAACAACTTATCTTGTTCGTCCCTAATTTGGGCAACTTTTGGACTCATAAATCTCTTTGCCTTTGGCAAAGATTCGGAACGATAAGAGCGTCGCATTTTTCTTGTCTTTCTTTCGCAGTCAAGAGCTTTTTGAGGTGAAAAAGCCCCACACACGTGGCACGGGCTAAAATTAACCGTTTTCTAACAGAGGTCAAATCTGGAAAAAGCTTAAAAGGGCATCTTCTGCCGGAATAGAACGGCGTTATTTCTTGTCAGTACCTGACCTGCGCCACGGCCTTTGCCTTGTATACGTCAAAGAATCAATGAAATCCCCCGTGGTCTCCCCCCCCCCTGTTCCAGAATCCTCTACTATTCTCGTATTGAACTCTACTGCCCGGATTCCTTTATTACCATGGGAAGACAATATCCTCTTCCACCAGCCCACACAAATATCTACACAGTATATAGGTTCCAACCGTAAAGACTGACTGCAATTTCCAGAAAGGGACCATTCATAACGATAAAAATGTCTATATACTATAATATAGCCGATTCCAAACAGAAATCTCGTAGAAATAAGCCCAGTAATACCAATGAACTTTCCCCAACACAAAGTCAGTAATAAAAGCAATACGCAAAGGCCTACACCGGTTTTCAGAACAAACGACCGAAATAAAAAATAACTTACATAAAGAGACCGTAAAAAGTAGAATAGGCTCATCTAACGATGCAATTGTTTTTAAAGTTCCAAGTTATTATTGTCAGTACAAAAGGACCACAATAAAACTCTGAACCGTAATAAAAAAAATTGGAGAAATTAGGAAACTTACCTAGTGAGAGGCGCCTCCATCTGGTCCTACGCTTTTTGCCCATGGAGTGTTAAACTTCCTTAGAAAAAAGGCTGTTCTAGGCAACTTAAAAGAATCCAATCCCAACGTAGTGGCACCAGCACCCGGAAGATCTTTTCAAGTCTCTATCACCACCGTTCAATTTACTTTTGACTTGGGCAAATAATTCAAAGATTTTTGGACGCCTCCCAAATTGTTGCTCAAGTCACCCCGTAATCATGGTCCCAAACACTTTTTTTCTTGACGATGGTCCTGGAAATATAGTACAAGTCAAACCGCGATTTAGCACATCACACTGTACGTGAAAAGTGGGACAAAAAGTTGGTAGCAAGTGAAGTGTGTGTGACAGGTTTGGGAGTTCAGAGGCGACTAAGCTACGCCGCGTAAACTTGCACTGAAAAACATGTTTCGTACCCCTCCACCGAAACGCACGCCCCCGCGTATACCTTACTCCAGAGTCGATCCACCGCCGGGATGCAAAGGCCTCCTTCCCTTGAAGCCACGCCTAACTGGGTAGTATGCGTAGCCTCCCCGAAAAAAGGCCTTCCCCCTTTTTCGGCCGCTTCTGTGGTTTGCCCTTGGTTGGACTTGAGCACTTGCGTCAGCAAAAGCACCTGCAAAACAAATAAAACACATTTTATTTTTTTTCTGCCGCGTAAAGCTTTACTTTGGCAAAATCAGGCCCCCAAAAGCTATACTAACGCCCCCTATTCCATTGAAACACTCTCAAACACACTCTGGGACTAAAACGTGAGCTAAAAAGGTGACTCAATTAACCCTCTGTCCTTTATTTCAACGAGTACCAGCATCCCATAAAGCTCAGCCTTGGTTCATCGTCATATGCACCTCCACGACCCGGGAAGAACTACATCCGCTCCGGCCTGCTTTTCACAGTTAGATCGGTGGAAGGGTGGAGTCTTGAAATGCGTATAATCTATCGATTTCGGTAAAAGTAACCCCCCACAAAAACGGTGAGGGAAACAGTACCGTCTAGTTATCCATATTGATGCACCTCCTCCCCCTTTTACCCTCACCTTGTCTAGCATGGGCCCAACCACCTCAAAGAAACCCCGTACAGCAATGTCTCCCCAAAAGTTCTTCATTGCTAGGGTCTTCGCTCCTTTTAGTTCCAGAAAGGACATCTGGACCCATCAAAATGCCCAGTCCCCGTACATACAGCTGGTTGAGCTTTTACAAACCAACCCCCAACCCCCTCCCACCCCCGTCAAAAACGGCCTTCTTATGCGCCTCTAAAGCTGAAACTTACAAGTGCACTTCCTTCCTTATAGCCTATTTCGACTCACAAGGATCAAGACGGAATTGCTGATCCTAAAAATAAACCTCCACCGTTTTTCTAGTAAACAACCGCCTTTCAGATCAGTCCCCCAAAAGCTTGCCATCTCCCATTGGCTTTACCCCAGCATCAAGAACTTGGCCAGCCCAAAAAAAAGGGAAAAAATCGCCCGCGTTTTTACCGTTACTAAAATCTATTTGTTAGTATTTTACGGCCAAATAGGCCTGGAGGGCTCATAGAAACGATGTAGGAGAGGTGAAGGGGTCGCTTCAATGTTCTCTAACGCGAACCAATTTACTCGAGTCTGTCGGTAGACAAAAAGAATCCGTGGGGGTCTTCCTCGTGTCAAATGACGACCACATGCAAATGCAAACCTCCGCTTTCGTCTCGTATTAAAGTCGAGACAGGGACTTATCATCCCCCAACCCCCCCCCCCCTTTCTCTGTAAAGGCTCGACATTACTAAGTATTCCCTCGTCCAAATATTGCCATATGTCTCTATCGTAATTACACTCGTCGGCGTAACACCGGGCATGCCTGATGATAATGTAAAGATCCCCCAGATCTCTTTTCTAACGCGTCCGCTATTCAGTCCTATAGTCGTTTTTTAACTAGTCCAACTCCCTCCCAGCTTGCCCCGGAAAAAGGCACTGCCGGCCTCGGCCTTATTCAAACAGCTCACAAAGAAAAAAATGTGAACAAGGGGTGTCAAAAAATGACTCCCCCGTCCCCAGCCGAACACCCCCCAGCGGAAGATGGCGGCGATATAGAACATTATTGCGAGGTGTGGGTGAGGCGCCAAACGCGCGCTGACGTCAATGCTAGTGGGAGCTGTCCCTAAAAACTTCGATCCACGGTTTTATCCAGATCGTCCCAAAGTCCCCTTGGCAGCGAAAAGGGGGGGTAAATACGAATAGATTTCTTCAGCTATAAAACCTCAGTACCATTGATTCGCCTTTCAACCCCTCCGGAATCCCTTTTTGTTAACGCATCCATGAATTTTCACCCCGTCACCCCCATTTCACCATTAACCCCCCCCCCCCAATTTCTTCCACCCTTCCACCTTGCGACACTCGTGTTTCAGACGTATGGAGATGTCGAAAGTTGGACGGTCGCTCTTGGGAGAGTTATGCGAAACAGAACGCAGAACAAGCATGGATTCTGGTTATTTGTTTTTCTCTACGCTTATGGAGATACGGAGTGCGTCACCATTTCTTTATGTATTTTTCGAGGTACTCTAGTACGGTGGATAACAGTGGATGTTTCTTATCTGGTTTGTACGAGAATGCTCAAGTACTTGTCAATTGAAATAAAGCTCAAGCAAATGTTCCTTGTAACCGTACGGCTCAACAATGAAAGTTTTTATTCCGAAAGCTTCGCTGTGGCTGAAGGCTTTTTCGAGGGCTTGGGACACTGTTCACGCAAGCGCAGTGGAGTTAGCATATAGCCGTTTGCTTGGATCGTTTTCTATGACGAGTACTACGCCATAAGCCAGATAATGAAAAGTAAAAACAATAGTAGCTTTATGTCCTAATTGAGGTTAAAATGTTGCGTCTTAAATATAGCTATGAATCTAATTTGCTTTTATTGTAAAATAGGAGTGATTTTTTTACATTTTGTGAAATTATGAGCAATTATAAGCAATTCTTAAGTACTATAAGCTTTTAGTGGCAATGGGGGATGTGAATTCAGGAGGGAAAATAATGACGAAAGTAAGGTGAGACCGGATAAGAATGCATGTTCTTGAACTTGTTATGTTCACATGTTACAAGCCCAAGAATGTATGTCATTGAAATGGTTCCTAATGTTGTTGAAGCTCCCGGTAGGTTTTGTGTATGTATGTGTGTGTGTGTGTGAATGTTCGCGGGGATTTCTGAGTTGTGGTGCTAGTACGTAAAATCCTATGGTGACACTGTTTCGTGGAAAATCATGCTGACCAGGCGAGAATTGGTGGGTACTTGACTTTGACAAGTCCTTGCGTTACTCTTTTTCCTCTCTTTTTCATTCGTTTACTACCCGTTGAACATTTGTAAAAGTGTTCTTTACTTGGTTTATTATGAGATAAAGGCAACAACAACGATGCTGTTGCGGTGATTACCGAGGTCGTATTCCGAGTCAGGAGCTTGGCAATGGCCACGCAAGTCAAAAGTCTTCTCACGTGATGCTACCACGAATCTTCACGGCCTTATTATAGTTTACGTCTGGCATTCTCCACTCGCCCTTCAAAAAAGGAAGAAGCCAACTTGGCAAGGGATACGCAAGAAGTAAGCTGTCACGCGCTCTCGCGTCTTTTTTTTTCTTTTTCTTCGGGAGAAACCTTTTACGATCGCTTCAAACTTGGAAAACTTTACAACAAGAATAAGAACCATGTGCTTTCTATAATACAGCAGCGGAGCCGGGCTAATATCAGGTACCTGATAACCGCGCGTAGGGCAAAGACTAGTTGTGATCACGTTACTCGTATCTGACTACGATTTTGTGGCAATTTGCGTGTGTTACGACTGCGATTACATCACCTTACGAAACTTAGTACTCCAAAAAGCCCTATCATAAAGATACGAAGTGATATTCGTGTTGCAAGTATAATTAGTAAGTGAAAGGTCTCGATCCTGGGCCATGCAACTTCTCGTAGAAATGTCGCAAGTTTTCGTGAAAATTTGAATTGGATTATTTGTATACGAAAGAAAGTAGCAACGTAATCAGAGAAACACAACTCTAGTAAAAAAAGTATAATAACTATCCATTATGACTAATAAATATATAATTTCAATATAACTATAATAAAATTATATTAATAGGAACACTAAAACTAGAAATATACTAATATACAATAGTATAGTGTTAATAATATACAATATAATATTAACATAATAAATATGATAAATATAATATATAATAGATATATAATATTAATATGATCAATATAATATACATATAATATAAAGTGAATAACGGTTTGTGAAGAGACATGCTGATCACTTTCAGAAGTCATTTCGTTCTTTAACAAGCCTACAATCTCACACGCGTATACACACGTGCAAACGTGCCCTCTAATTTCCAAAAAAGTTTCTTCGACACTCATTACATAACAGACCCGGCTAAGTTGACAGTGCGAGGGAGTTCTGAAGAACGCTAAGCCTATTTCTACGAAAACCGACCCCAAAATGTATCGTACAGCACGACCATACGGCGTGTCTAAATAATAGCTGCTTTTAGGTCGGTGAAGAATATTAGGCAGCACTCCAAGCGGTCGGCGACTTAGAATAAGGCCTACGCGCCATCTATCCATTTCTACGAGGATAATTTAGCTGCGTTTTCTAGACAATGTATAGCCCAAACGGTATATAAAGCTGGATGGTCCATAGCCAGGCTTTCTGTTTCTGTAACAGATGTAATATATTAAAGAAGAGTGCTACAAAAACTCGTGATATATCCAGCGAAGCTTTGTAACTTTTAATATAGTAGATAGAATTGTAGCATAGGTAGGCATCCCCAGTGTTCTATTTCAAGCGTAAAGAATTGCGTAACCGACTGCAGTGGAACTCCAATTTTGTCAAACGCGATTATGGAAACTCCCGATTATGTCAACTGTCGTGACACTACTTTACTTTCGAAAGATATTTCTTCACGTTCCTTTTGCTTAGAATTCAACTTACACTCACGTGCACTTACGAGCTCGTCCCGCCCGATTTCATAAAATAAATCCGTCAAATGCAACTGCAGCCAAAACATGCAATTTATTGCTGTTACTTCCTATTGCCACGTCGTAGCGGGCTTTTCTAAAATACTGACAATAAAAAAAATCGCTTTTTGTCACCTTCCTGACTTGTCAACCTCCCTTGGTTCCACATTAGTTAAAAACATTGGAGTTATATTGTATTACAAGCGACATATTATCACACTTTTGTACAGAACCGAAATATCAGAAAAATCAATAATTCAATCAGATATACAATACACTACAACTCTACTGAATAACTCTATAAACTTCACATAATCCACGCATTAGCGAACACTTGACTATTTAAGAATAAATGTATTAACTAACATTAATTAACTAAAACAAATAACCGAGTAAATTAAATTAACCATTCACTAAATTAACAAATTAAAAATAACCAAACGAATACCTAAAATAAATAAAGCTAAGAGACAATTGAAACATTTCTGCTACGTCACACATTATTACAAACAATTTTGCTACGTCGAGAATTACATTTGTTTCGCTGACGATAAAACTTTAAAATCGCTACTTTTCTCCGATATCTGTTCTGTTCTTTATGCAGAGTTTTTCGTAACCCACAGCCGTAAATTACCACCAACTCCGTTACGGCATTTCAGCAAACTGGTTTCCAATTCTGCGAATAGGTTGTAGCCGTACACAATGCACCCAACATGTGAGACCAACTGGCGTAACAATGAAGTACAACACCTAAGGTGCGAGGCGAAGTGCAGCAACTAAACTTCGAAAGCTCTCTTGCTGCATTTCCCCTTCAGCCATTTACAACAATTCTCGACACTTAGGTGAAACCTTGTTTCACGGACCTTCACGCATTTCTATTTTTTTCCCCCACAAGCTCCCCTCCCAGAAAAAAAAGAGGTAACGCACAGTCATTGTTTACAGCCTCCTTAGTAGTTGACTTCCAAGCACCCTTTACTTAGCAACAACGTGTCCCGACCTCGTCAAACCCCGAAAACCGGCTAACATACTCAACCATGGCCCGGAGCAACCAAAAGTCCAAGTTAAACATTAAAAGTAGCACATAATAATTCTTTTCTTCTTTCGTTCGTGCACTGTACACCACGCTAAAGGCTACGAGGCAGGGCATTTGCAGGTAAACGTACTTGCCCTGATAATAGACGGTAAACCTCCCTGGTTTGCTAAATATAAATGTCAATAAATCTCGCAATCTTCCCCAAAACAAAACTTTCCTCCACTTGACTCAGCAAAATCTTACTACTTACTTATTTCTCAAAAACCAGTTCCACTTGCCCCGCTCCGACCGCCACTGCACTTCTCACACCTCATAACACGTGACTTCAGTCACATTATGTAATATCCTGAATCTCAGCCAAGAAACTGAACAAAAACACCCAAAAAAGTGCAGAATGCAGGAAGAAAATGTCGTAATCTTCAAAAAATAGAATATTCGGTGTTGCTAAGGCTTACCTAGACCACATCGTCTTTCATCTCCTTTATCTCTCCCCCCCCCACACCCCCACCTGCACCGCCTGGTATTTCGTCTCCGTCTGGAAGACGGCCTAAAAATGACGCAAGACCTTCAAATCTCTCTTCCCTCTTCTCGACTGTAAAATTTAATTGCTTCCTTCAGCGACTGTGACAACTGTAGCACATGCATAGATTCACATTTTTGTAATAGCACTTGATTTACCTCTCGAACAACATACTTCCGGCAGGCGAAAAACGTGGCACGGAACGACACGCATCCACAAAGGAACCTTACGGAAAGGGTCGCGTTAAAGTTAAGTCACGTGGGGCACCTACGAAATCCAGATGCAACAAATTGAGCACCAACTGGGACAGCGTGAACAACGTGATGGGGAAACTGTGATTGTTCCGTCCGTGGGGATTTTGGCCAAACTGGCCACTTAAATTTCCAACCGATACCTCGGTTCGCCAAGTGTGAAAAAAGGCCCTTACAAAACCCTTACGACAGCGTTGAGAGTCCAGACCGAAAAAGAAGACAAGGCGAACGAAACCCTGAGCTCTTAGGGACTGCTGAAAACTGGACTTTCGACTGGTTGACTTTGAAATACGAAGATTGGCCTTCCTCATGTAGTACCTCATAGGCAAAATACCCCCCAACCCCCCACCTTCCAGCTCCCCGGGATCTCTCGCTTATCTCGCCTTTAGGCTCATTTTTCCCAGAGCCTAACTACTGAAACTGAAACTTTGTGCCATTATGCTAATCCTTTTTTTTATTTTATAAGAAGCAACCAATAACGGTTTGGTCACATTGGATGGAAAGAACGGGTAGGCTCGTCGTTCGATTTTTCGGGGGGATGGTCTGAAGAACCTGTTTTGCCCGTCAAGAAAGTATTGATCAGCCTGGAGCAAGGGAGCGAAAAAGACACTGTGGGTTAGAAAAATACAGAGTTTTTTGGGGGTCGGGTCCCTTTAAAATTTCGAAGCGAACCAAAAGCGAAACGCCGGTCCATTTTTCTTCGTTTTTGACTTCTGGAACATTTGGGCCGACAGAAAAAGAACCATGCTTGCTCCATTCTCCAGCGCCAGCGAGCCATCTCCAGGAACTTGTGTAAATAAAATACGTCAAAACATTATAGTCCTGCGTGTCGTTTGCAAAGAATGAGCGCTATGCGTTCTAAATGTCCCGGAGTTTGTAAAGACCCTCGAGTTATAAAGAAAAGATGTTTCTGAACTAGAAACACTGGAATTCTTTTGTTTATTTATTTTGGTGAACAAATCCAACTTTTAATTTTAATAGCGGAGTTGAATGCACAGAATGGGTAAGAAAGGATGCTTTTAACTTCTAATTTTCCCAACTAAAACAAGAAAAAACACGTTTTTAGAAACGTTTTTAAGAGCGTGTTTTTTAATGTTTTAGTTGGGAAACTGGACATTTTATCTCCAGTGGCAGAATCAAATTCTACATAATGAATATTAAATATATTTTTGCTTTTTCGAATAGTTTTCACCAATATTTTATCAAATCTTTGTTTAGTAGTTTGTATATTTAAACAATTTTAATGATTTTTTAAATTAAAATAATATTTACCAGATTCAAAGCTTCCCCATTTGGAAGAAAATTTTTAACTTTTAGCTTTAATGGCAGCATTGAGGCATATTCAATGTATGGGCTATATAATAAATACAGAATCGAATTGCGTACAACGAATATAGAATAAATATAGAATTGAAATGAATTGTCTTTTGCAATGAATACAGAATACACGCAACATTGGCTGTTTTAAAATGAATATAAAATAATGTTGAACTTTTAAAGGACACTGAAAGTTTTCAGCTAACTGTAACTTTATTATTTTAGAGTTAAAGTTGAATTCAGAATGGACACAGAATGAATACAGAATCGATTTGTACAAGCTATTGCACATGGGGTTGAAAGTTTCGGTATCACGATTTTGGGTATGACATGCAATTTCAACGACCTAATATTTTAGATTATCATGAAAAGTAGTCCAATGAAACTGGCTCAGTATCTCGGAGGAGAAGGGACGTGTACGAATTTCTTGTGTAAATAAGGTCTCAGATTAGGTGATAATGATAACCTTTGTCCTCGTTGCTCAAATACGTTTCCCAGCACAAGACTGAAAAGTCATGGTCCAAGAAAATTCCCTTTACTCTTGTTAACGTTTGGCAAGTGATAACACTCCAACGATGAGTTTATTCTTTCCTTTCTCTCTCACTCTCTTTCACTCTTTCTCTCTCTCCCGCTTTTGTTTTCTTTCTAATCTGTCTCTCCCTGTCTCCCAGTATGCTTGCAACCCCCTCTTGTTGACGTCTTATCCTGGGATTTTTGTCTGTCTACCTTAATTAAGATACCGACATAACCATTCCAACTGTCTTATAATGAATAACAAGGTATTACGGAAACGCTGACGGAAAAAGAAAGAAAAGAAACATGGTCATAGAATTTTTGGGGTATTAGCTTAATGAAAGGGGTTAGGACAAGACAATGAAAGAGATTGTCAATTACAAGAGGCAAGTTTGGCATTGTTACACGTTACGACGTCGTAGTACGAATAAATAGCCCAAGCGTTTTTTAGGTTTCAAATTTAGAACTTCTTTCACGCACTTTTGCGGCTTTAATGGAAACAAAAGGTGACTTGTATAGCGATCTTGGCTCGTGCGCCCCTAGCAGCAAAGAACAAATCCGTTGCAGGCATTAGGCCAAAACCTGGCTGTCTTAAATAAACGCCTATACAAATGTTTTACCTCAACGACTTCACTTCTCTAGCCAAAAAGGCTCCTGTGAATAAAATAAAAGGAGGACGAGAGCCTTGCCATCGCCAAGTAGAAAAGGAAAGGGTTAGAAAACGATGGCTATACAATGCTTTAACTTGGTCTCAAATGGACACTACGCTTAAAAGCTTCCGTCAATGGACGCGAAATACAGTAACAGGTTCCATTTCGGGTTCGCGGTAAGAAATCACCGTTCAAAACTCAAGTGAGTGCCTCTTGGCCCCCACGGCAGAAATAAGAACCATATTTGCTATCTGAGTTGAAAAACAAGAGGGATATCCTTGAATTAATGTTTAAGGTCGGGTTACTGATGTTCTTTTTTTAAAAGTCGAAGAGGAAAGGAGCTGGAAAACAAGTGATCTTGTTTTTCCCAAAGGAAGAAGCTGAGATTTCAGTGTGTGGCGCAACATCTCTTGACCTTGAGGGAAAAGGAATAATTTGAGCTTCATCTTATCGAAGGGTTCGTTAAGGTACTAATTGTTTATGACTCATAACAATACATCAAGATCAAATAAATCGTTTTTAACTTTACATTTTTTGTTTTCAATTCCATTTGATAATCATAGAATATTTCTGCCACAGAATATTGTGCAAATGCACATGGGATCTGAGTGCTTTTCACTAAGTAGCACCTTGTGGAACGACGACAGAAAACTGGAGCATTCCTGGGTAGGTCTAATGAAGCTCAGTTTATTCAGGACCTTGTCTTCATTTCCTATTGTCGGCTTTTCTCTTACCTTTTGCGTCTCTCCCCTTCTTGGTTTTGTGAAGGCGAAAGAGGAAATAACAATAGTTTGCCTTATTTGCTCACACCTTGTCTCGTTTTTCGCTCTGGTGCTGCCTAACACCCTCGGCAAAAGGCTGAAAAGTCAAGCAAGGTACGAGAAGCAGAGTAAAGCACGAGCGAAAACCTGCGTTAGCACTAATCAGTTTTCACACCTCTCCCGGGTGCCTCTTTTATGCCGTGACCGAAAATACTTCACTGTGGGGAAGCACCCAACGAGCGTCTTGAAGCCCGATTTCCTGTTCAACTACTTTGTCCTTAAATTTAACCTGACATCTCGCTTTAGACACACTCGAAAATCCCGGTGCTATGCTTCGTTTACTAGGCTGCGATTAGATTAAGAACAGAGCCCAACAAAAGGCAAAAAATAATTCCCAAGTCACACGTGACAGTATTTGAATAATACATGATTACTATAGAATGGTGCAACCATAAAACATGGCCTGAATTAGATATATAATCCTAGCATGAATGAAAACTTCTAATGAGTTTCACGCGGAAATAAAATCACCTACGAGGTTTTAATGTCACGAACTATGTGTGAGTTCAGACTAGTAGCGACCTTCTATATACAGCATCAATGCCGGTTTACGCCGAGTTAATCACTGTACCAGACGATTTAACATACGAGTGGATAAATATGCGCGAATTACCCCACGTTATTTTTCTAACGTAGATGGTTAAACAGAATAAGAGCAAAGTTACTACGATACCTTTCTAAATTTAAATTACCCATTAATTCGGAATTTTTCTTACAAATGTAAATATATTCCAACATATAACAGATTTTGTTAGCGAAGCAAATTCTATATATGCCAATAAAAGGGCTATTACAGGCAACTATGTCCCCCTTTTTGTGATAGATAACCGCTACTTTCGGTATGTACCACCTGACTAAGCATGTCAATAAAAATGCTAGCAAAGAGCGGATGCTCACGCTGGTAATTCAACACGAAAAAAAAATGCGCGAATAAATGCATGTTCTGTATTTCGTTTTTTTTCGAATGATAATATCTACTTGGTAATAGTATGATGTTAATAACATTTTACATATGATATATGGCAGCAAAGTCAAAAACCGACAACGCGCTAAAAAGCTCACGCTGTGGACAAATAAATAAGACAAAACAAAATATATTTGAAAAAAGTCAAATGCTTATAAGGATAACGTTAGAGCAACTGGTAGGCTATTGATCTGAATCGCTATTCCCACGGTTGAGCCTTTCATCAAAAGTCGGTTTAAACCGAATTAAGCGAGAATAAAGAATAATTTTCACGTAATAATACACGTAACACTTCTTGGGTGCGTTTTTCTGGAAACGGCAAGTGACAACTAGATTGAACACATTTTTATTAAAACAAAATGCTAATGCCCGGCTAGCTCAGTCGGCAGAGCCTGAGACTTTTTATAGAAAATTGATATGCGGGAGCATGACTTGTCGCTGCATACGTTTTTGTTACATAACGGAAGACCTAATTGGCAACGGCCTGGCGACATCGTTGACAAGTAACGGACGGGTTGAAGTCACCCTCTTCCTTTTCTTCCTCGTTATCTATCGATAATCGAAATTGCTGCGGTGTCTGCGCGTTTCTCCAAGCTTGCCGGCGTATACGCCTAACACTCGAGGTGTTATTTAACGACTAGAGAAAACATAGTGACGTTATCGCTGTTTACTGTGCAAATATTTCTGGCAGATTTCTAATGCAGCGGTTTGCAATTTTTTCCGCGTGGCGACAACACAAGGACCTCATAATTTGCCAGACACGCCCTTAGGTTAAAAACAACTTCCTTTCGGCACCCTCGACATTTCACACCCTGCCTACCTTTGGAGAAATTCGCAACCTTGCCACGCCCCGTACGGACAAGGCAAATCTCCAAAATGTCTCGACACCCACTTCAAAGAATCCTTTTCATATGCTGTGGAAACAATTGGCGTTACAATGGAAAGAAAGCCAAACTGTTGTTAAACGTAATTAGTAGCTATATGTTCAGATACAACTCCTCTGTTCCGTTTTCGCCTTATATATCCCACGATAGTTTCGCACAATATTTTGCTTCGGATTCGTTCTGCACTCATTCATATTGCTCTTGATATGGGGGAATAAATGCTGGTCTTATTTGCTAAGTTGCGAAAAGCGTTCTTGCCCAATAAATCCTCCCCATCAAGTGTTCACGATTATACTTATTAGACGCTCTTGAAATATTAGGTTATATATATTCAGAATGTACTTTAGCTCGGGAATATGGGGTAGAAGCAAAAACTTACATATAACTCTGCAGGTGTACAAGCTACCTGGAGTGATTTCGCACTCGGGGGTAATTCCCAGTTTAACCCCGTGATCAAGTTACCAAGGGTAGTTCACGTAAGGTGAACACCGTAAAAATTGTTCACCGGTGATAAAGATCCGACAGTTTCGAGTTAAACACGACTTCTCTAAAAATGATTTTTTTTTGACACCGTATTATGTAAAAATATCCTTCACGGAGTGAACCACAAAAATAAGTTACCCAACGAACTTTTGGCAATTACTATTCGCGTTGAATCTCCTGGATGTTACGGAATAATCGATTGAAGGCCTTGTCCAGCACTGTTAACTGATATCAAGGTTTCCTTTAAAAATTACTACTACGTGTATAGGGCGTATTCCGGTAAGCAGTTCTGGTTGCACTCGTATGGTGCGCCAGTGGGGAAGCCGCCATACCTTGTCCGCTCGTTGTTGATGTTTACTAGTGACGTTGTGATATTGTGATACATGTGGTGAGTGTTAAGTGTTAATGCTAGTGTATTTTTGTACAATGGACCTCAATACAAATTTAGGATCTTGGGGCACCTTATGAAACGATATTCTCACTCCAGTTTCCTTCATTGAATTTGTCAAACTCTTTCCTGATTTTCGCCTGCATCCTTTTACACAACATATCGTCATCCTGAGGTTTTGCTATCTCACGTTTACTATGAACAATCTTGTTTGCACTGGTATCCTAGCGACCGTGGCAAATATCAACAACGAACGGACAAGGTATGGCGGCTTCCCCACTAGCGCACCATACGAGTGGAACCAGAACTGCTTACCGGAATACGCCCTATTGAGGTACAGTACTCGTCACATAAAACGACCCACACAAACCGTCGGGTGCCTAACGGCCCGGCAGTTGCGCGAGTGGTGTCCCACTTTTCCGTCGTTCGAACGTTTTTGACCCGCAACAAGGCTTCCTCACAGTGGCGTGGGACGTTAGCAATAGGACGGTTTGTTTGGGTCGTTTTATGTGCCGACCACTGTACAGTACTCTTCGTAAAAAACGACCCAAACAAACCATCCTATTGCTAACGGCCTAAGCCACTGTGAGGAAGC
>JAHZNP010000320.1:0-53305 GCA_020615345.1 Triops cancriformis
GTGTCATGTATCACACATTGATTTCTGCCTGTGATTGTTAACCCAGTGATATTAAACTAACTTTTCAAGTACTTCGTTGTCGGTGTTTGAGTCATTTATAAGCATGCGTTTTAAGTTTAAATTACTTATGGAGGAAGTGAACTAGGGGCGCCAAATCCTGAAAGTGCGTACCAAAAAAAAACCTGGTTACGCCACTGCTGCCACCCTCTACTTTATACCACCGTAACTCAACGATATCTGCTGGAGTGACTTGAACGCGCGACTGTAGAGGACTGTAGACCTCCATGCGCAGAAAAGCGACGCCAAAGACGGATTTGGCGTTCTGCTCAAGTGCAAATTGCATTTTGGCACTCCGACAATACAATCCTTGTCAGCTGTACAATTCTTTGAGGAAGCTTTTCAAAGTCCGTAACTTAGTGGTGCCCCACCCAAAAGCCAACGCAAGGACGCCGCCAAACTTTAGCATACGAATCACTTTTGCATCTTTGGACTCCTGCCGGCCTTGCCTTTAAGCTTTGCTACTATTCACTGCTTAAAATATAAATAAAAAATAGATAAGAAAACCTTGCTTCATCTATAATTACCAGCCAAGCTTGTTATTGAGTTACAGAACAGACGTTATGAATACCAGTGTGTAACTCGGGCGAATACGTAATATTTCTTCAGCTATTTAGTTTTTTTCAGCCTGCTGATCTTGCATATATGCATAAATACGGTGGATGGAGGAACTTACGCCTTTATGCGTAAGTCCCCCACTTTCCTTCTAAGGCTTAATGGTATAGCTACTGGGCAGGATCTCAGTCATAGCTTGTAAACTTGATTAGCTTTATGATACAACCGTGTTTCTATGGATAATGAACTCCCGAGCCAGAGTCGTCCGTTAAGTCACTTTCGTTCTACTTTGCTTTTCTTCTCTTTATTTTTTATTTTATTTTACTGTCTTGCAATAACAATTCTTTACGCCGGAGCGAGATACCTATCCCAGTCTCCTTCTCCCAAATTTTTCATTCTTCTTCCTTAACAGCATCGCACTTGAGGAAAAAAGCTTCTTAATGCGTACTCTGTTTGCGGTGTATACGTGCAGTGATTTATATATCCCGAAAAAGTTGCCAATTCGCAGCAGTTGAGTAAGAGGGGCCGTCCTCGGGGAAAACTCTATAAATTACCTTGTTTTTTGCCATTTTTTCCTCACGCTCCACGCTTGTTGACGCCCCGTACAAGCTTCATATATTCCCATTAATTTTTCTCAACATGTACGGCTAGAAAATAAAAACAAAGAAGGAACAAAAAGCCCAGGAAAGTTCAAAAGAAAATACCACCGCCCCATTGTCAGTTGTTATTGCTGTCTTATCAATACGTGGGCTATTATCAACCGCCCTCTGGGCTCTTGTGTACTTTGGCGATCTATTCTTGCGCTACGTTAGCATCTTCATTCCCAGAAAATGGGAAAGACGGCCAGAAAAAATAAAAACCGGTCCCGTGGGATGTGTGGAGAACAAACCCAAACCCAAAATGTACACCGTGTAACGGAAAACTGCAAACTAGTCGCAATACATTCACGAGTGGGTAATTTACGATTGGCCATAACCGTTTCTTGACATTTCATGTATTCAAAGTCTGTCGGGCTCATATGTAAGTGCAGTATAAACAATGCGTTCTTTTAAAGAAGCAAACAAAGCGCTCGTATCCCTATCCCCGCTGGTGTAAACAAACCTTCCTAAGAGGTAATGTAAACAGAGTAAAATTTCAGTTATATCAACTACTTCAGTGACGCTATTATTAGCATGTGTACTATCTTTTATTGTCCTGTATTTGTGTTGGTTTCGCTTATATTTGAACTTTGGATGCCACGGTATGGCAAACTTAATAGAAACAGAAATATCTCTGTGTAATGAAAGGCTTTGATACAAAATTCACATGGTGCAATATTCACAACAAATTAATGACAAAAGAAATGTCAATAATAGTAAAAATCAAGAAAAAGTCCATAGAAATGAAGCAAAAATCAACAGAAATAAAGAAATAATCAAGAACAATCAAGAAAAAATCAAAAGAAAAAATCAAGAAAATAACCAATGAGTAAAGAACAGGCGCATGAGCGCAAAAACTCCAAAAAACTTTTAATTTTAATAACACTTAGGTTGTACTAGTTCTCAATCAAACTTTCATTGTTGCAACAGATGGCCGTACTCGGACAACAATAAATGTCTCCCATCGCTCCGGGAACCTCACGGTGGCTATGAACATTTATTGTTTGAAACACTTAATTTTTCTTACGCGCATGTATTGTTAGCTCAACCAATTTTCATCGTTGCAGCCCTTATTCGCAACAGATGGCTGCATTGTGTAACAATGATTTCGTGCTGATTTCAAGCAAGAAACATCCCCACTTTATTCTCACGAGCAATTTCACTAGAATTTACTTTAAGCTCAAACATTATCAAGAATTTACTAAACTGCAACTCTTTTCCCACTAGATACTTTCCATTAAAGCATTAACCTAACTTATTTCTCTTTTCTATGATGATCACACATGATGTCAAAAATGATGTTAATCAAATTTTGGTCAAATGTTCCGATCATCATGATGTTCAAACTCAATATAATAAAATGAGACTATTCAAACGAAATTATTCGGGACAATATGACCATAAGCTCAAAACGCAGCTAAGCGGAATGCGTACGGAACGATTCACTGTTACGTACTTAAGCGGAGTGCACTGTATGCTCTATTAACACCCTGAGTTTTTATAATGTCCTTACTGTCAGATTACACCAACTTTCCTCGGTATCAATTACGTGGAGTATTACGCCACCAAGCCAAAAACAATCTTATCAGAATCACAAGGTTTACGAGCCCGCTATTAATTTAATCCAGCGAACCCAAAGCTATCACAACAGATGGGTTAGGAAACCCTCCGTTGGCCTCTCACCCCATCTGTTCCAATCATGTTGTCCCATAAATTTCCTTTAACAAGTCCTTTTACCAGCAGACCCATCCCCCTAACCTCCCCCCCCCCCCCGAACCCTTTTTCAGCCGGTTTAAATGTCATCATAATTAAAATAGCCATCACGTTTTCTCTACACAACTCCCCAAGTAGCGTCCATGCTCAGTGTACGTCAATACCCAATTGCCCGGCTCTTTAAGAGGCACAGGGAAAATTTGCGGCCCAACAAAGCCGTTTTGACTCCGTTGCCAACACAAAGGGAAATATTATCCTTTTCCAAAACTCTTTTGGCCTTACAAGACAACCTTTCCTCCAAAATCCCTTCAGAAATCTTTTTACTTTTTCCAATATTAAAAGGGTGGTGAGCTTTCTTACTTGACGTCTTGAAAGCTTCCTAGCTAATTCGAAGCATGTGTTTACTTTTTTTTCTCGTTTAAAAATAACACGCATTTTATCTCCTTTTTCGCTCTCTTTCAGCCTCTGCTTTTACTTCCTTTTTCGGGATGGCCCCCGAAAGAAGTGCATACACTGTTCTCATCCGCGGACCCTTTCAAAAAATAAAATAAAATCCTCATACGAGAAAAGCTACATATGGGCATAGCTATATATATTGTTAATTGTGGTTAGGCCACTGCCAACCCTGCCAACCCAAAAGTCAACCCTTTCTGAACCCTTTCATTTGGCTCCACAAAATTAGCATAACCTATTGGTCAAGAAGGTGCACTATGCAATTTCTGAAGTGTACTTGTTGTGATACTTGTGCATTCTTGGCTTTCCCCCTTGGTTCCTTTCCTAATGTTGGAACTCCAGGATGCCATATAAGTAATCCAACACACTCGTTCGGGGCCCCGAACGCGCGGACCATGACGGCCTTGTTGAGTGTTTCGAACCTGTTCCAAAGATGCTATAGATCTCCGAAAGTGAGAGCAGCGAGAGAAAGAGAAAAAAGTGCAGGAATTTTTACGCAATTTTCCGAACGGACCACAATGACATTCAGCGCCTCACACTGTTCACGTCGCACTTAGTTAACACCAAAAGACGCAGGTGAAGTTGAAGACAGAAAACATAGTATTTTTGCAACAAGACGATTTCCGACTTTGGGATTACTGTGAAAGACCACTGTTCCCCTCAATTGTGAAAGTTGTCGTGAGCTCACTTGGAAATGCGCGGGCACGAACGTCCCGAAAATTGAAAACAGCCCTAACGACTGCCCAGATCCACTTTTTATGACACAGAGCTTTGGGAAAGGGAAAGTCCAAACCTTTTTTGTGCATTTGGCATGCGAGACTGTTCCTCACCCCCACTTTCAATGACATGGAATTAAACACGTAAATCGTCGATTCTTACCTGTGTGCTATAGAGAGATTTACGTTTCCACTTGTGAAAGGGTTTATTCCAAAAATATTCAAGGCAATTTTTTTTCTAAAATTCCCCTTGAGATCCGGGAACACTACTGTTTAGAATTCACGAGTTTTATACGTGGCACTTTAGGTGGGGGAAATATTTAAAGAAATCGTAGTATTCCAACAAGGGCCCACTGTTGTGTGTGTACGGGGGTTAGGGGCTAATGCAAGAGTATTTAGTATAGAGTTTTAAGTTAACTCTTGGAGGAGGAGTTTAGGTCTGCACTCCGGCACCTCGGATGTAGTACTAAAGCGAAATGCCAAGAGCGCGAGAAGGAAAAGCGCTGCCCGAGCTCAAAGAACTGTTCTTGCGGGCCACTGTGTTCTGCTTCCTTCGTTCCATGTGAATTCAAGTGTAACTTGTAGCTTGAGGGCTCCAAGCCTGGGACATTGCCTTCGTTGGCCGTTTTACCTGCCTCAGCTGTGGCTCATCAAGACTCTCACATACATGTGTAGACACACAAAACGTGTACCACTACTACTCCTGCCTACCTTTCCAAAAAAAAACATGCTTCAAGTATTTTCACGCTCCATTAAGACTACGGTTCACCTGCCCATGCTATAGGAGCACTACATGTTCAATATTTCAGGGGATTTCACTAAAAATGTTCAATGTTTTAGTAAAAAAAATTATTGACAGTAAAGTTTGAGATAGTAAGATCTAATGCATTTTAAAATATTATTTTTGATTTATTTAACATTTTTTCTTCAAAAATAATGTTTATCTTTCAATTGAAGGGTCAAATGTGTAACAAGTGAGTTAAACTTCAACTTTTGCTGGAGAAACGGAATCTCAAATATCGAACCTCAAGGTTCACTAGAGCTACCGTAGTCTCATTTTTTTCTGAACAGAGAATTTAAATTCGACAATTAGTTGAAGAGTTATCAGCAGGAAAATTCACAAAACTCTTCAGGCGACTGTTTCAAAGCTAATCCAAGGACTTGAATTCTGCTTTCGCCAAGAAATTACTTAAAAGATGCACCAATGCACACGACATTTGCTTCTTAAAAATGCTTTTCTGACCCTACAATTAAATTTGACTCCATTGTTACAAATTTATTAGGCAATTTCCTTAAAAATCCCGACGAAGTCCGCTATGTATTTTAATCCAAAACTTTACTATCAAGAACTTTTGAAGATATATTGTTGTTGTTTTCGAAATCGTCTGAACCATGTTACAGATTATTCCCCTGTAGCCTGATACAGCACAGCACTATAGCCTTAATATTAAACTGATTTAATGCAAATGCAGCGATAGCTGGAATGTTTTGCTTGATACTCGGAAAATCATTATGACTATACAATTCCGAAAAACACATTTATTAATGTATTTAGTGTATTACGGATAAGCTTAATTATTGGTTATTTTTTATTGATTGCCGCGTAACCTTAACAATACCACACTTCAATTTCCGTATGTAGTTTGCTTCCTTACCTTACACCCCTCCTAATTGTTAATCTTGCATTTTGTTGCAATTAAAACTGAAACGGCAGAAAGAATAAGAGGAAAAAGCGTTTAAAATTGATTGAAAGAGACCAAATTGTTCAAAAGACGGGTAAAGGTGGTCGTCTTAAGAAAAGCCTCTTGTCGAAACGTTAAGGAGAGGATCACGACAGTCGAAAAGTACAAATGTAACAATAGGGAGGGTCTTTTTATCCAACCAATTGCCAAGATGACTGTCACCACGGCCATGGATGAGCACACAATGACAATAGAAGTTCCTTTAACTCATGAAACGAAAGTTTGGCATGGCAATGTTAGAGCTAAATTCAGGGTCACTTGAAATGGTGTGAAATTTGGTCCTGACATTTTCAGTTTCCAGTATTACTGTCGTCCTTACGTGACAAATCTAACTTGTTGCTAATTAAATTGGTTTCCTATCCCTTGTCTGGTTTTATTCTCTTGATTATTTTTCTAAATTTTCCAATTAATTTCTTCGATTCTCAAATTTTATAGATTTTATTTTGCCATTATTAATTATTTTCAAAATTTTATTCGCTAACTTTTTTCCCTCATTTATAGTTATTATAAAAAGAACTTCTTCTGGTAACTATGTATTGCATTTTTTAACTTTCTTCAACCTTTATCTTCAAAATGCACACCATCTTTCATTTTTCACGTTTAATCTCACAATCTCCAGACATTCTGTTTCCATTAATACTCTTTTATTTTAAAGTTTCGAACGTTTTTATTTTTATCATTTACTTGTTTAATTTTTTATTTTTCTATTTAAGAATTACTATTATTATTACTACCACGATTTTTTGCATTTGCGTGTATTTATTTATATTCGCTGACTCACTCTTATTATCCTTAAACTATTAACATTATTAATTTACCATACCTGAAGTAATAAGAAAAACGCCTCGAAAATGCATGAATGTTTTATGAATCAAAATTATGTGGCAAGTTTCTTGGATGTTATTTGGTTGGGGGTGTGGGTTGGGTGTACTTCCTCATTCACGACACTTTCGGGTGAGGAGTAGTGAAAGAATGACGCAGTTTTAGATACATTCGTGGTGCATTAGGAGTTCGCTCATGTCCTCCATTAAGTCAGCAGGCAGCAGTGGTTTAAATACTAATGTGCTGACTACACGACAAGTTTTCTTTTGCACGTGCTCAAGCAAAAACCAACTTGGCGAAGCGCAAAGTTTCCTATACCTTTCCTAAACGGCCTTTCACGGTCTAAATACAGTTACGCCAACACGGAAATCGAGAGTTGCAAGACTTGATGTATGCTAAAAGACCCAATACACTTGCAGATTCGCTTCATGATCGTTCATGAAATTTAAAACTGGTTACAAAGTTTTTCGTAAGTACACTTCAAAAGTTGTCGATGGCTAACACCGATTGTTGACGGGAAGAGGAAAAAATACCTCCTTTTTGTACATACACATGGCCAGCCAAACAAGAGGAGTGGCACTGATTAGCATACGGGCCCCATCGAACGCCATCTTCGATTAGCACTTAGGTTCCCAAAAGGAATAAAAATGGAGGAAAAAAGAAGTCAGAGCGTAAGTAGTCATCTTCTGCACTTGAAATGAGACTCAAGGAATAATAGAGCGATTTAAAGACCCCTGGAAACCATAATCGTACGTAACTTCAATAGAGATACCCCATAAACCAAGTAAGCGTGGCCCCGTAAGAAGTTTTTCCAAGTTCCTTTAACCTTTTCCTTATCTTTTACTAAAGTTACAAAAAACTACTTCAATAAAGATCTTCCAAAGTAGTATAACGGGCTTTTAAATGGAATATGCAGCGTATCCTGGGTAACTTGACCTCCAGGCTTAGAAAAATAAAGTTAAAAAAAGAAATAAAATAAAAAGGTGGTCACTCCGTAATGTGATGACCACAAAACATATACAATGCTGTTTAAGGAGCTATTTAAGGAGAGGGGTTCCAAAAGTTGTCCTTTGCTTCAGATTTGAATGTAAAACTGTCAGGAAATTGGCAACAGCAGTGGTTCGCAAACATTGGGGAAATTGCCCCAAATTGGGTAAACGTGCTGCTTCTTTGGGTAATAACATTAAAGTTTCGTCACACTGGGTAAACAATAAGACTACCTGGCAAGCAATATTTGGGTAATTCAAAGAAAAGCTTAAAAAGCACTGAGTTACCGAAAGGAATAAAACCGCTCTATAAACACGCCGCTTGTGTAACAATGAAAACTTCGCCTAGCTACTGTGCAGCTCTCGATGAGACGTTTTCTTTGGTACATCACTGCCATGTGCTTAAGATCCATTGCGTTAGTAGCTCCGTTCTTTTAAAGAATGCGACCTCTAGCGCTCTGGTGAGTACTTTCCAACATTTGCCCCACATTGAGAGGTCAGTGTGAACAGGGGGTAACTTAGAGGGTAATTCGAAGGTTAAGGTATTTTTGTAGAAAACTGACGTACCGTTAACATTACGATAAAATTCAGGAGATTTTATGACAACATTTAACATTCCAACACTTGCCTCCCATTGGAGGACTAATGTGAACAAGGGTTTTTTGGCGGGTAGGTCGAACGTTGACGAATTTCCGTGAAAATTCCGCATTACTAACATTATGATAACCTTTGAGAGTTTCTGCAATACGTTTAAATTTCCAACACTTGCCCCACACTAAAAGATCAATGTGAACATGGGGTAACGTAGAGGGTAAACCGAAGGTTACGGTTTACCTATTGGAATTCACGCATTTTAAATTCTACGATGGCCCTTGGTTCATTTTGCGATAGGAGTTAGTGTTCCCCCAGTTTACACCACATCGTGACTCTAACGTGAACAAGGGGTAAATACGAGGTTAAGGTGTATTCGATAGATAATCGCGTATTTTCGAAGACGACATTGGCATATGGGCCCATCGTGAAAGATAACTCATTTTTTAATTGAACAACCTGCGTAGGCTTTCGTCTATTGCGGTGTAGATAACTCTTAATATTCCCTAATTTTGCTCAAGACCAACTACTGTATGAAATGAGATCGGGTTAAAACTGTGGGGTAAATCGAAAGGTTAATTTTCTAGATACCGCGCATTTTGGTCGGTTATACGTCTTTTAAAATGACGTAAAACTACTTCTTCTTGGGGTCATTTACTCTTCCTGCATCACGTCACGCTTAACAGGTGTCAACAATGAAATCTTAGCGTCTGGTATATGTTAGCACCACAGGAAATTTGGCATTGGCGAAAATCTTCGGGGGCGAACTCCCACGTTAGGACTCATACACATAATAACTCCAAAAATAAAAACAAAAAAACTTTCCCTTGTCTCCACAACCAAAGATGTTGAACTTGCTAACTCATGCTTCAAAGGAAAATATTAACCAAGCTTTACTAACCAAAATTTCCTTTAAAAAAACTCATCATCTAGCATTTTAGTGCCTGGGGAATCGGAAACAAAAACCTTGTTAAACAGCACTCATCGTTAACCTTTTTTTTATTCACCACATCGCCATCTCCGCTTCTCGCGTATAATTAACCTTTGATTGTTCTCCGCAAACCTTTTGATTTTTCAATTCATTTGTCGGGGAGTTTTAGGACATGACAACCTTTTCCTTCTCTTACATGCCATGATGAATTGTGACTTCTTTTCCCTTGTTATGTGCCTTTTCCTATCGCGTTTTTCCTGTCTTTGGCCGCCAGTCCCCCTAGACCCCACGATTACCAGGCCCCTAACGTGATGTTGTCGTGAACTGCAAATACGTAAAACTCAAGCAAAGAGCAAGGTTAGAGTCACGACACTTCAAGCATTCCGAAGGCCGAATGTGAACACACAGTCAAATAAAATAAAATAAAACTACAAGATAAATAAACAGAAAGCAAAGACCCTCTTTGTCATCAATGTAGCGCCCCTGTGCGGAGAAAATACCTCACAAACTTATTGCTACAGTGCAGAAAACTTGAAATAGGGTAAATTATGTCAAATATTCAGGGTATTTTACACAAACTAGTCAATTTTTTCCGGAATTTCCTGACAGTAAAGTTTGGAATCGTAGTACCACGTTAAGATTTGTCCAGAGAACCAACAAACAATGAAGTAAATCTGTAGCAAGTGAGTAAAATTTAATATTTTGGGGACTTACGCAGTTTCAAAAAGTGGTCCTTAACGTTCACAAGTCATTTGAAGCTACTTATTCGAAATATAATTTAAAAGTTAGTTTTAGAATTATCATCAGGAAAATCCGCATGGTTAGTCAGGTGACTAAACCAAAACTAAATGACGGATTTGAATGCTGTTGTCGCCATGGAATTAGTTACAAGGTGCTTTAATGCACGTTAATTTCCCTAATTGACCATCTTTTCAAAGAGTTTGCAATTTGACTCCGTTGTTGCAAATTTGTTAGTCCTTTTTCTTAGAAAATCCCGACGAATTTCAATAGGTATTTTAATCCCAAACTTTACTGTTGGAAAGTTATTATGAAATATTGAGTACATTGTGTAAAATTGTCTGAACCGTTTAACAAGTAATGACCGTGCTTGACGATTGTTTGCACCCTATTATTATAAAAGTGATTTATTTCATTACCTTTTATGATGATAAGATTGACGATTATGTAATATTTATATTAAAATGTTAATTCACCATACGGAGACAGTCGGTACTTTTTGTCCGACACATAATAGGAACATTTACTTTACCAGAAAATTTTGAGAAATTTATTAGTTTTACCTGGTGTATCACAGTTAAACTTCAAGACGAATGACTTATTTTAATTTCTTTAATTCTTTTCAATATTGTAGTAATCCTATTTCCATAGTTAATTACGTTTTCATCGACAAACAGTTGTACAGAAATGCCTATTCTTTACTCTTGTACTCTGGTCAGACGTTACTGACACACTTTCATTCAAAACTTGACCGTCAAAAATTCACCATGACATATTGAGCAATTTGCACATCGCCTGAACCCTTTCACACCCAATTCCCTTATAGCACGGTTAGGTGCACCGTAGCCTTAAGGACCTTGGCTACTATCACTGTTGGTGTCCCGTGGCATCAAAGTCAAATCGTTGTTACATAACAAGGTCTAGGAAACTTGAGGAAATAATAAAAAATAGCCAACAATTTCCCAGACCGTTGGGTACGAATGCCGATACGGAAACTTAAGCTCTCAACAATGCTCACAACTTTTCCACTTACCTAAAGCCGACTTTCTGGCGACGAGTTTGGCATGGCTGCTATTGGTGGTAATGGTCGTCCGGGCGACAGGTAATCGCGTCCCAGGTGTCGGTGGCTGCTGCTGGTGCTGTAGAGGTACTCGGGTTGCAGGCAGTTGGCTACTGGAGCCAGGCTTCTTGTTCGGACACTTGAGTTCTCTCGTCCCCTCACTCACTGTCTTTTTGTTTTGTTCTGTCCATTTGACTAAGTTGGCTTGACCAACACCGGTATTGTCCTTGCCTCCTTGAGCCGCTTGGCCCGGTAGCGTCAGCGACAACAGCGACTGCGTCCTTCGCGCAGGGAGCGCGTTTTTGGCCATTGTTGGAATGCGCGATTTGTTAACAGCCGGCGCAGTCACGGTTCTATTATGGCGACTGGTGGACGTCACCGGGACACCTTTGACATGAGCTAAGCCTTCACCATCGCAAAATAGTGCGGCCCCCATTTGGGCGCCCTTTTCAGGGTTCATTGGCGCTGGGCTCGGGGTATTATCGCTCCTTGATTCTTCCGTCACGCTGTCGTCCTTGACGTGCAGCTGGTCCACACTTTTTGTCCTCCTGGCCCTGTTGTTGTCATCGTTCCGCCCGGTTGGCGCATCCTCACTTTCGCTCGCCAGCAAAGTCGCTTCCGAACGCGCTGGTTTCAGCGTAGGCGTGGCGGATCTGCGCAGCTTACTCTTGTGCGAAGACCAAACGGGCCTCGATGCCGTGTGGGGCTTTGCCACTTGACCCGGGGTGGTTACCACCAGCTTCGTCGGTAAAGTACCGGCCGGTTTCTGACCTTTGGGGTCGTTGGTAGCCGGGGCGGTCATTCGCGCTGATGTCATTTTCGCCAAGGGGCGGCCAGGAGTGGGCGTTCCTGTGCCAGCGTCTTGTTTCACCAGGACGCCCGTCACGCGCGCAGCCGGCGCCACTGGCAATGGAATGCGCGTCTTACCGGTCAGGACGTTTTTGCTAGTCACGAGTACGCGATCCGCTTCGTCCACTTCATCCAACGCGGTTACTCCACTCGGCCGGCCCACAGGGGCCAGATCGGACCCATCTTTCATGTCAGGGGCGGACAGCAGTGTTGGGTGTACTTGGCGACCAGCCTCCTCACTCCTTTCTTCCGACGCTGCGTGGTCTGGCGTGGTTGCCATGCCTGCGGGCGACGCAATGGCGTCTTCGGGCGAATTCAACGCGTCAGTCAGCTGATCGACCAGGGTCAAGGGTTCGGCATCGGTTTCGTGGCCAGGCTCGGGTGCAGCAGGAGGAAGATTCAATCCAGCTGGCTGGTCAGCTTCAGCGGGAGTTGGCGCATCGATGTTGGCCCCCACGCCCGCCTCCGGGTTTGGCAGTAAACTTTTCTGACGCGGAGCAGCCAAAGGTGGAACACGAGGAGTTATGACCGCTGCTTCATTAATAATAGCCGGGACTTTTTTCCTGGCGCTGGGCTGGGGCATCCAAGCCGGGGATGCTGGACGCGTGCATGGTTGGAGCACGGAGCGTGCGCTAATCTCGGCATCCTCCTCATCATCTGCGGCCCGTGGTTCATTGACTTGCTCTACAGGAACGGAACCCAACTCGCTGGAAAGAAAAAAATGCACCGAAAAAGAGAGAAAAAAAGGGGTGATGGTGAATACGGTGTCCACGCACATCGAGCACAGATAACATTTACAACCTCAAATTACAAATGTCTTGAAAACCGAGGTCCCCTCTAACGTGTGTTTTACTCATCGGTGTCCCTTACGGCACAAGCTAAATCAAAACTTAATCTCTAATTACCGTTTTTCCAACCGTTAAAGACGGAAAATGTCCGCGAATTTAAATAAGTTTCGGGTTATGGTATTCCAGCACCTAAAGTTGGAAACTGACAGTCAAATGAAGTAAATTCCTTACTAAGGAAACCGGGCATTGAAAGATTAAAACAACGTAACGTAAAACAAAGTAAATCTCTAATTAACGTATTCTAGGTATGGAAAGTTTAAAAATGAACGGAAAATGAAGTACGGACTTCGTAACTTTGAGCTGTGTATATCCTGTATGTAAATACTGATAAAAAAGACAACAGGTGAAAGCCTACGCATAGCAATAAAGAAATTAAAACATTAAGGACGGAAAACATCCGTAAAATAATTAAATCCATTATTAAAGTACTCCAACAATGAGAGACGCAAATGTACGTAAAATAAACTTAATCCCCTGTTAACATATTCTGGCAATGAAAGCTGGGAAAATTTATGCAAAATAAAGTAACTATTGATATTTAACGTATTCCAAGTATTTAACAGTAATGATATTTATGGTAATTAACGTATTTCGACAATTAAAGACGGTCAATGCATGTAAAATAAACTTAACCCCCATTAGCGTTTTACGGCAATGAAATACGAAACCGTGTACGTAAAATGAAGTAAATTTCTCATTACCGTGTTCTGGCAATGCAAGATTAAAACAACGTAAGGTAACAACAAAGTAAATCCCTAATTAACATATTCCAGCAATGAAAGATGGGGAAAATGAAGGAAAAATAATGACGACACCAAGACAAGGATTTGACAGGACAATACAACAAGCTAAGCACGACACTGCCCAAACACGAAAGACAATAGCGTCGTAAAACGACGATCTAAGCAATTTCAAAATCCTCGCTATCTTAAAACAACAAAAAATAAACAAAAAAATAGAAAAACACAGAAAAAACGCTTATCTTCGAAAACGCCATTAATCTAACGTCATTTTCCACGCGCTTTTAACAATATGGCCACGTAGTCCTTAAAAAAAAGCTCATCACGCCAACAGTAGCTCTCCAGATGTAATTTTGGTAATAGTAGTTTCTCACCAACGCCTAATCGTTGCCCGGGACTATGCATGAAACTTGGTTGGAGCTCCGGGAATATTTATGTACACTGAATAAGAAAAAAAGGCAGCTTTACATATTTTTTTTAGTATGTTCTGTTTTGTTTCGTTTTGTTTATGGGCACAACTGAAAAGCAGAAATGCAAAGCCCTTTTCCAGTGTCAGGTTATCAACCATCTGAACCGTTTCTCATCTTTATGCATAAGAGGAACATCCCACCCCAGCCCAAGACGAAGAAGAGCATCTAGATGCATACAAAATAACGAACTACGTATCTCTGTACGTATGTAGATCGCAAACCTGAAAACAGATGCTCTACTGACCATACTTCGTCGAGAGTGATATACGAGAGCTAAAGGGGCACCGAGGGTACGTAACAGGCCGTGTTTGTTGATGAAAGGCAGTCACGGAACTTGCTCTTCATATTGATAATTTAAATAACCTTTGCTGCCCCAATCATGACCCCTTTTTATTTTATTTTTATTCCATTCTTATTTTTTTATTGCGTATTCTGTCTGCACCCTATGGTTTTGGTAATGGAAATTTCATCGAGATCTACTTGGGTTTTGCGCCCCCGTTGCCCTTTCAGCTTTCACACAAGAGGGTTATCTGTTTCCTGGACACGACTTTAATTCGTCATGAGTACAGTACACGACGCCGTGTCCGCCTCCCAAGTTCACTTTGCGAATGAAAGCGAGCTAAATAATGAAGAAGCGAGAAGTAGAACAAAGCTGGACGTGTTTTATGGGAAAATGAAGGGGTTGGAAGACTGGGACCCAAGAAAGTGCCATGAGTGCGAGATACAGGCAATTTCGGGTTGTCTTAGGCATTTGCACTAGTCCAAGGCGAATGCATAAGACGGGTACAGGTAAAAGAAAATTCCTATAAGGAAATCTATGAAAACGCTAGGACCTTTAACCTTAACTACACAGTCAACCGTAATGGCTTACCGTTAACTTGCCTAAATTATTGTCTTTAGTCCAACCTCCTGGCTTCATAAAGCACAACAAGAAACGCATCGAAAAGACGCTTATATGACAGTCGCACATTAAATAGGATGTGGGAACTCCTCATATGTGCAGCCCAAACCGGCCTGCCAACTCCGCCTCCTTCATGCATTCTCTCGAAAGCTTTTTAATTTACGCTCTGCACAAGTCGTTGCACTAACAAACACTCCAAGACCACTCACATTAGTCAAGATTGGGTCACAGAAAAAAATAATAACAATAAAAAATACATAAAAATAAATGAGATGAATAAATAAATGAAAACTAACGACGCAAAAATAAACCCAGAAAATATAACTAAAAAAGAATAAACGAATAAAAATAAAAATTGCAAAAATTATCTAGGAAAAAGGTTTTATAAAATAAATACATAAAAGCCAAAAAAAAAATGCGAAGGGGACTTTGGGACCAGCTGTTAAAGAGCAGCAAGGGGCGTTGACGACAATCTGGCTGGAGAACCCAGCATTTGACATAACAAATGGCCTCATTGTTTCACTTGTCAAATGCGGCTAACGTTCAGTAACGTTTCGAATCTACGCATGGATAAAAAGCCTCACGCCATAACAGGTTAGCCAGACTTTTCCTTTATGTCCCGTTACGTTTTTAAAGCCAAGGTTTAAACAGAAAGAAAGAGAAATAAAAACGAAAATAAAGTGAAAAATAAAAAGAAGTAAAAAAGCGAGGCGGTTTAGTTCCGTTTTGACATTGCCTCATTAGCAAGATTTTTTTTTCTTGTAGGAATACTTAGGATAACTAGGGGAGAGGGGTGATCCATAGAAAATTCCCCTGCAGTTACAGTGAAATCCCTATTATACTCAAATTCGACAGGCTAAACCGACACAATGACTTGCAATTTGGCTTCTGAGCTGGAATTTTGGAATTTTAAGGCTACGGTGTGCTTAACCGTGCTATAGTAGAATTACGTGTTAAATATGAGGGCGACTTCACCCCAAAATTGCTCAATGTTTCTTTGGAAATACTCGATACAGTAGTAAAGTTGGGAATTTAAGTTCTAGTGTAAATCATTGAGATGTAAAAAAAACTGAAGAGCAAATCTGTAAGAAGAGAGTTAAACTTAAACTTTTACAGGAGAAAACCATTTGAAAAACGGGACCTCAAGGTTCATTAGAGCTACTTTCAGCTAAGCTTGAGGCTAAAAAGTATTTAAATACCACAATTAGTTTCGGAGTTATCACCCAGTAAAATCCACAAAACTATTCAAGGGACCACTTCAAAACTAACCAATTGGATTGGATTTTACGCCAAGAAATTAAACGAAAAAAAATAATACACAGCGAGGTCTCGTAATCGAGAATGCTTTCCTCTCCAAATGTTAAAATTTGACTCCATTATTGAATATTTAATCGGTATTTTTCCCTAAAAAATACGACAAGCACTGGGTATTTTTATTCGAAATTTACTGCCGAGAACTTATTACGAAATATTGAGCAGTTTTCGCGGAACCGTTTAAAACACTTAACATACAATTGATTCCTTGTGACGTCAACGTATTCTCGTAAATAATTAAACACTTGCGTGTAAGCAGTTTTACAACATATTTTGCTGTGCGTGGAAATCATAGTCCGCTAATTATCAAGGCACGATTAGGGAATTTACCCTATTCATATTGTCTGGAGAACCTTAGGTTATTTTATTTATTTTTAATGAATTTTTCCTTGTCATCTTGCAACTTTAACTCCGGTAATTTTGTTTAGATTCCTTTCGCGAGAATTTTCGAAAATGTACCGGAAAACTTATTCCGCTTAACCACGCTTGGAACTTCCGTCGACACAAAAATTCATTATTGCCTTGCATTAAGTTGCATTCCCATTAACGTCTTAACTATGTTTTGCAGACCGTAAAATGAAACCCAACTTGTTTTATGTCTTGTTTAAACAAGGTTAAGGTGTTCGCGGAAATGTAGCCTTGAGGTAAGCGTAACTTGAAAAATGGCTCAACAGAATGAAATATGGCGGTATTCGCAACTGGTAACAAAGAAATGGTAAAAAGACTAATTAATACTATTTTTCACGCTCGTTTGTTCCAGAAAATGTTGGCAATGATTCTTAATACGCTTGCAGATATCCATTTACATGTGTCGCTTTATCAGGGAAGATAAAAGGTATCAATTTTTTCTTCTTTATCCGCATTAGACACGACAAGATTTAAAAAGTGCCTTTTCGATAACGTTTTTCCTTGATCTTCTTACAAAAAGGCAATAATAAGACTATAGCGTTCTTACAATGTGATAAATACACAATAAAGAAAATTCGACTTCAATTGTCGTCAACCTTGGTTTCTTGATCCCGAACGCCATAAAGCTATCTTCACCAATACATACAAAAGCTTTATACTTCGAACTAAATGAAGTCCGCGGGCCAAATAGGGAAATTTTAAAGCCGGAATGCTTCGGTTTCCTGTCAGGAAATTCCACCAATATTCTCTTAGAAATCCGTAAAAACTACAAGCTATAACAAAACTCTCATGACGTCAGCTAACTCGCTTGTCTAACACGCATGTTTGAGAAAACCGCCTGTAAAAAAATTGCCCCGAGAAAGTTACACTGTCAAGCAAACCACACATACGGAAAATCCAGACGTAACAGAAAATCGTTTGTAGGGGAGTTTTCCAGTCACTGTGGCTAACGCATCGTGGAATGAATAACTCTCGTGTAGGAGAAAGACAGATGTAAGAGATATTGTACTAATAATAATACTTGCATATGTTTAGCTCTGATACAACTGACAAGCCCCATATTAGAAAACACGCTCTTGTCCTGAACCCGGATATAAGAGAAACCCGACTTTAATCCGCCTAGTGAAACGAGCAAGTTTTACTGTAAAAAAACACACATATAAAAGACCCTCCTTGAGTTAAATCGTTTGAAAAAGTAACCCAACAGATTTTTACAAGCCCGGATGTCAGACAGACCCGCTTGTAAGAGACGTATGCTCCAGCGCCCTAGATAGTGAAGTGTTACACTAAGAAAACCAAATCTAGGAAAAAATTGGGACGTAAACAAAACCATTTTCTGACTTCCATGTCTCTTATATCCGGGTCCTGACTAGGAAAAGCTATCTGTTACCACACATACCCATGCGTTACTAACGCTTGTAACAATAATACGTAACCGCAAAAACTCGAACGACACGCAAACTGCACTAATTATAGGAACTATTTCCTTCTTCAATTAACTTACACTTTGTCTCATCATTTTCAAACTTCCGTCAATTAGAAGCTAAACCTTGACACACGACGAAAAATAAACGTGAAAAAATGCAAGAAAAAATCCCACCCAGCTTGCTGACATAACCATACTTTCGCCTAAGAGGGTGCCGATGTAATTGCTCTTTGTGCTTTACATCGTTATGAGTAAGTGCACCGGAACTTTCATCATTACCTTGTGCATATTAACAACACATTTCAGGGTTATTAACTAGCTGAACCCAGACTGGATAAAATGTTTGTGAGGTCCACAATGCGTAGCGAGTTTTGGAATGCAACTCCCCCCACCCCCCTGAAAACGTCCACGCTTTACAAAAAAGTCTGGAATTGTGTGATACGAGGAACTCTTTTATAAGACCACCCGGCTCGTCATAGTTGAAACGTGAAAAGGTCCAAGCATTTTAAGTAAGCTACACACCTTCAGCTTGCCAAGTCAGCGAGCAGATAAGCTTGGAAAAGTGGAAAAAGGGGGGAAGCTATTGTCGGTACTTTTGAGCCCGCCATATATCCTCGTCTAAGGCTAATGGTTTGGTAGCGCCGAGTTCCCGGAAAATTGGAAGATCTTCTTCCGAATTCCCGTGCACAAGAAAAGAGGTGCCTTGACAAGAAAAAGGACGCAAGCAAGGCCCATCGAGGCTTAGGCGTTCTCGCACTGTTCGCTGGCCCAACGCTCCTGTCCATCTCCGGGCTTTCAAGCCCCTTTATGCCCACTTTTCGGGGCGAGCGAGTGTGCTTTTTAGCGTGTCAAAAAGTTTCCACTTCGACTGTCCAGCCCGTAAGTCCAAGCGGACAGGTAAAAAGACCCGCAACGAGGAATAAAAGTGGTCAATTTTTAAATGTTCTTGCGGAAAGCCCCACCAGATTCCCCCTGTCTGAATAACGACCATGACGGATGTGCGACTCTCGACAACCTTTAGATCCTAGATATGCATTCAAGCTCATTGACTTTTTTCGTCTCCTTTCCTTCAGCAAAAAATACCCCGAGCCCGAAAATGACACAGAACACACACAACATGTAAGGTTGTCGCGCAATAAAGTCAAATGAAAAAATATAAGAAATAAACAAACTATTTTGCAAAAGAAGGAACAAATAAGAAAATAAGAAATAAATAGAAAACATATAAATTACACTTGCATAATTAACTTGAATACTCTGAAAACTTAAATAACTTGAATCATTAACTTGAACAATTTGGAAACTTAAATAGCTTGAATAAAATACTAAATAATGAGATAATGACAAATATTTGTGCTTTGCCTATGCCAGTGTCATCTTGCATTGTATAAACAATTTAGACAACCAACAATAGAAATGAGCCTACGTCTGGGAAGAAGAATAAAAAAATAATAATAATAAGTATTACAAAATTTGAACAAAATCTGTTATTTTCGGTCCGCAGTTTCGCAATTAATTGTAAAATAATGCAGCGAAATTAATATGCGACACAGACAATATGAGGAAGTCAATTTTGGCAAAGAATCATGAGATAATGTTTTAAAAAATACAAATAGGCTGGAGTGTAGCAATTTAGAGCAACAAGTCTGATCTTGGAATTGTAGTGTAGTAACTGTTTGTCCCGGACAGGCTACGGAAAAGTTACATAATTTCTTTGGACACTGATTAAACAGAGACCCCGTTCCAGTAATTAGTTACTGTATGTTAGATATACAAAAAGTTTTCTCATTCGGCAATACGAAGTTTCATTGCAACCAATAACGAATTTCAGTAATAGCTCGCTCCCATAAGGAGCAAAATTCCTTTTCGACAATAATGAATGTCCGCGCTCAGTGTGGTAGCTGCAGACTGATAACATTCGTTTTCAATCCTTGTAAGCTGCAATTTTTTTGAGATCTCATAAACTTTACTGGTAAAATCCCAACAATGAACTACTGGTTAGGTTGATGCTAACACTCCAACAATGAACTAGTGTACTAGGTAAGTATGAGCCTCGGTTATTATTTTTTCTTATGTTCTACTCGCAAATTTGTTAAATTTAGCCAGTCCCGTCTACAATTAAGCAAACCCTTCGCTAGATCCCATATTTTTTATTTTTTTTGTCTTGGTCCACAACTCCTTTTCGAGCCAGGAAATGCGTCTTGTAACGATAACGAGTCGATTAGATCGAAGTTCGAGCGTGAGCAACGGAAAACGGAGATTTTGTAAGCGACTCGTACACAAAAACGAGAATTCTAGTTAATAAAGGCTAGTCAATGACGGGAAGTTGAAAAAATCGTAGGCTATAAAGTTGTAAAAAGAAATGAAAATCCGTTGTCGGAGCGCTTGGCTAGCTATAAACGCTAATGTTTGAACTTTTACTGCTCAACCTTTCGACAATTACCGATGCACGTTCCCGATATCATTCGTCCTTCCATGATCAGGGCACGAAAAGTTTCTCCCCATCTTACAACAGCTTCTGTTGTTAAATGAACAGGAAAATTCCCTGGTAATCAACAAATTAAGCAACGGCGGCGGCATTCTTTGAAGTGAGAGACAGAAAGCGAAACTACAGTCCTGGTCCAGCTCCTGTTACTTTGTAATCGCAGCCGAAGGCTGGCAATGGGAAAAATTAACCTGCTCGGCTGTACACCGATTAAGATGCATAACCGCTAATTACAAGTGTTTCTTTCTTCCCAAGTGCTATGGTTACGCTCCATGACGAACGCGAACTCGCTAAGAACCGGAAACCCACAGCTTAACTGTTCGTTAAAACGGTATGCACGGCGAATGTGCTATGGCCTCGTTTGCATAACAAGCGACGTTGGTGGCACATGTGTGTATTCATATGTGTATGCTTCACGTTTGGGTTTCCTATATGTATGCTAAACCTCCAACGGCACAACAAGAAGTCGGGAAAGCAATCTTTACCTTCGTATCCGCAAGTCGGCAACAATTTCCTGCGCTTCACCAGAATTTTCTTCATCAATTGCTTCTAACGGCATCTGCTGACTATCATCCATACTATCTATCACATCTTTACTGCCTTGCTCGCCCTCTGGAGAAAGGGACTGGAACCCACTATCCTCAGGGAACGCGTACGGAACTTCCACCAAGTCCTCCTGATGGCGCTGGTGCTCGTCGTCGCCATCTTGGAAATTTTCCGGCGGCTCGATATCAAGCAGTAATTCTACTTCCGGAACGGTAGACTTCGCAACTGGAAAAACAGGAAATTGGAAATCGGGGACATGGAAAGCTCCGGCATGTTCCCGCAACAATTCTCTTAGGAATTCTGTTCCCTCGAGGTTTTGTTCGCAAATTTGGATGGTTTCAGCATCCATGTCCTCGAAAGCGAATTCATGGGCTTGGGATGGAACTATCAGAGGATTACTTGAACTAGGCGAGCCACCCCAGCGTTCTACCACCGTGGTGACACTGCTGCCCGTCTCCGCATCCGAGAATTCCGATTCCTGGGCCTGTAACAGCGCGTCTTCTTCGGCTACCAAGTCCGTGTAGACGCCAGGAGGAGGTGGTAATAGGTGAGTGCTCACGGAGGAGCCTATAGAGACGCTTGATGAGGACGATTGTGTTCGACACACCGGGGTCGCCATGGGTGGGCGCGGGGTCTTGGGCGTTGAGGTGACCGCGGTCTGTTCCTGGACGTCGTTTTCAATTTGTTGTAAGTCAAAGTTATGATCGATTAGGGCATCTGAAGCTGGTGGTCCATGCACATTCCCGGTGAAGGTGCTGGGGCTAACAGTGGTGGTAGGTAATGGTTCGACGGCCCGTGGGGAGATGACCGGCACATTCTCCTTGGTGACCCCGGTATGACGATTACCATGCATGTTCTGGAAGAGTCGGAAGAGCTTATTCTTTTTGGATTTCTTGCCCGAGCCTGCCTTTTCCTTTGCTGCCACCTTCTCGGCTTGGGGTGGGCTCACCGGGCTAAAAGTGGGCGCATTGGGGGCCGTCGAGGGTTCTTGATGTAAGAAGCCCTCCAAACTGCGGGAAGCGACCAGCGGCAGCTTGGTTCGCGGTGGTTTGGGGATGGAAACGGATTTGAAACTTATTAGGCTCACGGAGGAAGACACAGAATCCTGGGAAAGCCGTCGGCTTTCCCTGCGACGCCGAGGGGGCGGTACGGGGGGGTTCTCAAGGCTTTCGTCCTGTTCTTCGGTAACGGTATCGTAGATGGGTTCTTCAGCCAGGGTGGGAATGAGGAGGGATTTCTTGGCTAAGGTGAGGAATTCCACCGGGACGTCCACCGCTCGCTCCTGGGGGGGTTTTCTCGGGGAAACCGTGGCCACGGGAGGGGCGGGGCTGGGTTGTTGAACGGGGAACGTCGTCAGGCGGGTTTTGGATTTGTCCGCCAAACCGGATGTGATCAGGTCACGGTCCAATTGCCGGTAATAGTGCCGTATGAGCAGATGCAAGGCAATTTGTCCATTGGTCAACTCGCCCACGATTTCCGCGCGGGACATGTCGTGTACCCGCCGGTCGTTGATGGCCATAATCTCGTCCATTTCCATCAATTGACCCCACGTGGCCCGGATCTTGGCGGCGGGACTGTTTTCCGAGCAGCATTGGATAAACAGTCGTTTGACCTGGTGACCTTTTTGGATTCCGCCGTCAAATTTCAAACCGAAGCCTAGTTTCTCGCCGGGCAGCCGCCAAACCTCCACGACTTCTTCGACAAACCTCGGCATGAGCTTGGCTTCACTTTCTTCTTCATGCGGGTTAACCGCCTTCGCAGGTGGTGGCGGTCCCTCCTGGCCATCACCGCCGATCGTCAAAACCGTTACGAAGTCCGCGGCCACAGACGGGTTTTTTACATCGATTTGAATGGGAGGATCGCCCAAGCCCGGTTGATGTTGTTGTTGTGGTTCATCCTGTTGAGATTTTGCCAAGATTTCAGGCTCTGGGCTATGGCTGTTAATACTCAATATGGTCACGAATTTGTTGCTGGAGCTGTAGGACGCAGTGGACGACAACGACGACGGTAAATCTGTTGACAAACAGGAAAAACTTTCTTCAGATTTACAAGAGCGCCGCGTGGGACTGCCCGAGCCCGAGCTCCAATCGGTGATGGCTCCCGAATCCTGGCTTCTTTGCAGCTGGTGTCGGATTAAGAGCCCAATGGGCGGGTCATCCATCGTTTCAAAGTCGGTTTCCATTTTTCGACCACTTTTGCTGGGCCTTTTCATAAAACTGGGGGGTTCGTGAAACCTTTTTTCTCTCCCCAAAAGGGACGAATCTATTTCCAAAGGCGTTGTATGGTCCAAGGGACGGTCTTTTCTTCGCACATAACGGGAATCGTTGAACCCAAGGACTAGTTGACGATTTTCAGTGTCCCGTTTCCTCTCTTCCTATTTAGGCAACAATCAAACTTAGGGGGGCGATTGGGAAGAGCGGACCTATGCAGAAAGGGAAACAAAACAAAAGTAGATGAGTCTTCCAGCAGAACTAACGGGACAAGGGACAAAAACTGAGAGAAAAAGGAGAGGGGAAAGAAAACGATTGATACACGGTCAAGGTTTGTTCTGCTTTCATCGAGCGTTTCACGCCACATTTAGCTTACACTCCGGCAAAAAAACTCACGCAGCTTGACAGTGTAGCAAACCACTCAAACACAAATTGTCACGGTTCGTTTCGGTGCTGTGGTTCCGAACAGAAAACGAAATTAAAACTAAATAAGCAAAATAGACTAAGATAATCGTAAGGAAATACAATAAAACAGAGATTAAAATAGAAATAACGTAAAACATAAAAAAATAAGGAAACAAACTGCAAAAAGGAAAATATCATACAAAACGAAAACGCAAAAAGAAAAAAGAATACAATAAAACAAAAGTAACGAAATAAAATAAAACCCGAAAAATAAAAATAAAATAAAACAAATCACTGAAAATTTATATAAATAACGTAAAGAAATATAAATACATAAAATGAAACAGAAAAAAATAAAAGGGGAAAATAATAATGAGATGAAATGTAACAATAAAAATACTCTAGTACTCTAGTTTATTACTTTAGGTAGTGAAGGAACATACATTATAAATATACAGCACTTGGGTAGCAGAGGATGCTGCTATTCAACTATGGCAGCTTAACTGCGTGAGTATGGCACAGCCTCGCTTTTCCCGCGATGGGAACATACATTGTTGGCAACAATGCATCTTGGAACGGTCACTAAGCAGCTCCCCCCAGCGAAGGAAACATTCATGCAACCCAACCGTTCGCACAGTCCACTCAAGATTTTCAAGTAAGGCTTTCTAGCGCGACGGGAAGATTCATTGTTGCCAACAATGAATCTTGGCATAAGCCATTAAGCAAAACTTCGGCGATGGGAACCGTCACTGTTACGCGGTGATTCACAAATCCCTTAAATGAGCTCCCATAATGAGAACATTCATTGTTGCAACAAATGCCCTGTTTAGAACAAAGTTTGTTCGAGTAGCGTATCTCTGACAAGTATACTGCACGTACCAAAGGCGTAGACACGAAACAAAGAGGGTGTTATCCGTGTAGCGGCTTCCTTTACAGACCGGAACACGGAAGAGTATCAAACTCTAGCGGATACTAATAGCTCGAAGGGTTATCACAGATAACAAATGACCGAACAATAACGCCTTTTACACCCATAAGCTCGGGTGCATTGTGTTGTGTGTACCCTTGTAGCGATGTCTCACATTTCCGGCTACCCCGTACCGGAAACTCCCAACTAGTGTGGTCAAGTCGTGTACTGTGCATATACAGTAAGGCTTTCATTAACTATGGAGGTAAAAAAGGGCAATTTTCCATACGAAATCCCTACAAAAAACTGACCAACCGTTAGAAAAGCGCCTTCAACGCGCCATACTACTAATTCTCTACCGGTCAAAATGTGAGAATGAGAAAACGTCGACCTGGCTAACTCTTTTGCCCACTTGCAAGAAGTGCTCAATGGGCGAGTCCCTACCCAAGTCCGCTCGCACGATCTTGTCAATGTTAACACACGCGCTTCACCTTTTCTAAACGCTTTTCACGCAAAAAAAGGGTTGACAGTGAAAGAAGAGACAACTGGAAACAGGTTTTCCACTATTGTTGTGGCTTCAAGAAACCCCAAAGTTTGTCCTTTTCGGTGCCAAAGCGAGACTCTTGACCTGATCCTGAACCCAGATACGATTTACATCGAATTACCATGATACACTGTAGAAGTTTTTTTTTAACAGAAGAACTAAATTCCTGCAAAAATGAAAGAAAGAGCTAAAAAAAAGAAAAAAATTGAAAAAGGGAATTCCTGTAAAATGAGGAAAAATCCAGCAAAATGCAGTAAAATTCTTCAAATTACAGAAAAATCCTCGGAAAGTAAAAGAATTTTGGAAAGGTGTATGTGTTTGTTGAGTGATGAACTATGTCGTCATCGCGACACATGATCGTCTTCTGCATTCTGTAGAAAAAAGAAGAAAAAATCTTCAAAATACAGATCCTCAAAAATTACAAGAATTCCTAAAAGAATGAAGGAAAATTCTGCAAAATATCCAGGAAACGATCACTGCTTGTGAATATCAAGTTTTGGGATGAGGATGCGCAACACCTTCATCACTTCTTTGAATGGAAGAGGGAAGATGCTTAGATTTCCTGTATCGAAAGCAACGGGGTTTATGGCATGCCGGGGATGTATACAGGTTAGACGCACCTGTTTGACCCAGTTCAGAGGTTCGTATGCAAATGGGACGAGAAGAAGCTGAAAGAGGACCCCGCCAGGAAGACTGGGGTAAATGGCGTATGCCCATCTTTCAATTTTCGAACCAATTGATGGATGTAATGATAGTCAATACACGGGGTTTTCAATTCCAACAACACATTTCTACCAAGCTAATCACACTCGCTTATGAACTGTACTAGTGCAACGCAGTACGTTTTGCATAAGTGAAGCCTGTTACGACACTAAAATTTATACCATTTTTGCTCCGCCAAGCGTTCAGTTCCTAACCGCCTTACTTGGCGTCGACTAACGTGAGAAATATTTCCTGAAAATACCTCCGCAAAAACTATTATCTAAATTAATACAAATAAAAATACTAACTACCTTAATACAGTTAAAATTACTTATTGTAAATTTTGTCTCTGGTGGTTCTCAAAAAAAAGCTAGCGAAGAGCAAACGCTCACGCTGGTATTCAAAAATAGAAAGAATAAAAGTAAAATAAACAAATTACTTACTACATTACTACAGATATAAAAGACATTAATTTTCTTTGCTGTTATTTTTACTATAGATTTACTGAATAAGTGACTAATGTAACTAGCAATAGGCGTAAGCCTGCATGCCAACGAAATAACCATACATAGGCTACATAAAAAGACAGTAAAACTAGAAAAGAAATAGAAAAATTCCTTTTTCTGGCCCGAACGTTACGTAACATTTTGTGTCGAAATGGCCATCCCATATTTGTACCTACGTACTTCACACGTTTGTTCGCCAAGGGTCTGTTTAGTAACCAAAGAGAAGCCTTGTGACGTGTTTAATTTCAATGTCAGTTTACGCACAGGATAGGGTGAGAACTTTGTAGAAAATTACAGTCTAAATGTACTTTTCTTCACACACAAGTGCACAAGTCAAGTCTTAACAATATCTTAACGAGATTTATCCTAAGGGTACAAAATATCCAAAAATGAGTTCCCAATTTTTTGGGTAGCTTGTAATTGCTAGTCCTTCTAACAACCGTCAAGCAAACTTAACGCTATAACGTTACTCTGATACCGCAAACTAGTTTTTTAAAAAATACCACACACCGTACTAAACATTACAATACGCAGTGAAAGATACAAATATGTGGAATAATCAAATTTCCTGACTTACGGTAGACAAAATACGAGTATTTCCTAACCTTGTTTACGTCCCCAGGACGTAAAAGGCACACTTTGCTCACAAAACTATGGTAATAAGTATAACAAGTATCCAAACGTAACTTGGGGACACTTTGGGGAAAATCCGTTAGATTCAGCGTATTTGATGCAATCGCCAGCGAATTTGTGCTCAAATGACCCTGAACATGAACATGAACGGTCTGAGTGGTGGAGAAAAACAAGGCTACTACCACTCCACTTCACAACACCAACTAACCCAACTAGCTCGGTCAGGTGTGTGCGCTGAGGTTTCAACTCTCCTTGGGCCCACCTGACCAAATGCTTACCATCGCACCACTCACAGCACAACACTACCTGAAGGGGACAAACCTACCAACTATACCGAGGAGGACCCCACGGCAGAATATAGGAAATGATGCAGGAAGAAAGAAACAAAAAGAAAAAAGGAAGAAGAAAATATGTCACGTGATCGCCTCTTCACATACACACGCAACAGCACCAAACCCTCGAGTATCGGATGCTGAGGTTACGTCAACTAACTCAGGCATAAACCACGTTATCCTCCACCTGATCTCCCATTCTGATGACACGTACTATGACTTTATTGCTACCATGTTGATTGACTACTTGGCATACGTACTTTGAATTGGGTAAGCATTTGCATAATCACAGTTTGACCCTCATTGAATCTTTGGCTAAGACCTTGAAATAGGTAATTTTCTTGGTGTTTCCTATTTTGTTCCATTTTGGTATATGTTTTCATTTTACTTGTCTTCAGTTTTCGCGTCATTTCTTCCGATACATTTTTATCTCTGCTCGAAAACGCCTTTGTATTCCAATTGGGGTTGGGCATTCTGTGGCTCTACTATACAGCCTTACATTCACGTGTCTTATTCTTTGTTTTATCTTTTACTTTATGTTTAAATTTTTGTGTTGAACAAACGTTATCTGGAACTTGTTTTGTTGTGATTTTTTTATGTTCAGATTTGTTCATGAAAACAGAAAAATTACTTTAATTTTTAACTTTCCTTTAGTTTCCGTTTTCGTTTTATGCCCTAATTTTTTCTTGAAACACGGAAAATATTTTAATATTTCTAGTCTATCCTTTTTTAAAATTCCGCGTAACAGTATTTCGTCTGTATTTTATTTAATTCTTTATTATATTATACTTTCTACTCTATTTTTCACTTTTTCTATTTTTCGTTGACTTTTCTTTCTTTCTTGAAGACGTGAACTCTGTTAGGCAAGTGATTCAAAGTCACCGAAACGAGTTGGACTTTTGAAGAATGCACACGAAGAACAATCTGGTGCGTGTCACGGTTTGTTGCATGCTTGGTGTTTGAGGACAAGGAAAAGCATTAAGACGGTTTTAATGAGCTAGCAACGCAAAAGAAGTCCACATGCTTGTTCTGGCCGACAATGCAAAAGGAAGATTAACAGATTTAGGAGGATTCGCCAAAAGAAACCGCACGTTCATGTCACTATGACAGGAACCCCAGTGCACAGAAAGGTTTATTCTAACGAAGTGCTTTAACTCAACCCTTGGCTCAAGCTTGACCTACACGCTGAAAAAGGAGGCCAATGTTAATTTTCGTTCCTGTGTCCCGTAGCTAGACGTTGCAGGCTGCTTTATGGGGAAGGGGTTGTAATGCAGTTTCCACAAGCGGACGCAAGAAGACTACCCAAGTAAAAGGATTAGGGTCAACGTGTACAAAACATCTTCTCTAGTTTCGTCCCATCGTCTAATACGATGAGTAGAAGCTGACAGGACGAAAGAAAAGGTAGAAAAACTCGGAATATAGGACCAGATACTTTTTCTAAGCCTGCTTTATAGGGACGTTTCCAATTTGCGGAAGAAACGAAAAATATAAGAAAGACGTGAGGATTTGATTTCATTCAACCAGGTTTGCCATAGCAGAGAAGCTTAAAGGTCAGGGTAGGAGATAGTTCTGAACGGTTTAGGAGCTCTTTCTCCCCCGTTTGCCGTTCAAATATCTGATGAGCATGTTTGGGCATTGAAATCTCCCCAAAGGTGATGGTCATAGCCGCAAAAGGGCCTGTACAGTCTGTATAAACACTTTGGCCCCACACACCCGCACCATGTAAGCTTTAAGTCATTTAAGGGCGTTCTATTACCTTCACGCCCAATGTGATTAGGTACTAATGAATACTGTGGGCCCGGAAGGTGTAAAGGAAACATTCAACACAGTTTATCCCTTCATCTAATTGCATTAGCATATAGGCAGCGGTTGTTACGCGCTGAACCGGGCCATAGAAGTGACTCATATTTGCTCTGTTTGCACGCGAAATAGGTAAACTCATGGTTTTATTAGTGTTCCGGATCTTTCAGAAAAGACACGATGAAATTAGATTAATCGATCGGATCGACAGGAGCTGGAATATTTGCTAGGATTGGATCAAGTTTTACCGGGAAAATTCGATTCAATGAGCCTTGTGTTGAGAAGTTTTTGATTGGCCACCGATTTTATAAATGGCTATTGTAGTCGACGGTATCAATTAAAATGTGGGTGTATTGTGATGTGTTTTTGATATTGTAATTTGTTTTGATATTTTTCCGAGTCAATTAAAAGATTGGATCTGACCGGATACAGAATCTGCTTCGTCCTGGATCGTCTTTTTTTTACTTGCTTGTTTTCATCGGATCGAGAAGCGTTGGCAAACTATCGGTAGTGATCTAAGATCCAATGAAAATAAAGATCCGAAACACTCCTTCTTACGTCTACTGTCATTACGAATAATCGAACGTCAACTGAAAACGTGTACGATAAATGCAATTGGCGCACACCTTTCATCTGCGAGTTATAATTTGATCTCGATTTTAAGCTTAAAAAACTATACCGATTTGTTCGAGTTTAGCAATAAAAAATAGAGCACGTATACATGTTCAATACATATGTACTATACGTACGCAATAATTATTATGCGTAATAATGAAACTAGACAAAGGAATTTTGGGGCGCAGTGGAAACCAAGCAGTTAAGTAGAATTTAACTGTTGGGTACTTGCAATTTTGTCATAAGTTCCTGGGACACGCGCCGGGCGAAAGCATGAGCTTCCGTCCCACTTTCTTATGAACAGCACATGCGCCATGGCCTTTCCTGGGTTTCGATTTCCTTGTTACGTAACAGCAGTGCCCAACCCTCGCTCAGCAGTACCCATAAGGGAATGAATGCTTGATGAGTGCAGTTGTTTGTTACACAAGCAAATCGACAAGAAAGCGTTTCTTTCATAGGAAATTACTTCAAGCTTATTTTAATACCAAATGATGATATTCGACAGGACGGACGACACGTGGGAAGGGATACTCCGTTAATGAAGGACAGATATTTAAGTCAAATTTTTTTATTGTGTCACTAAGGCGTTCAGTATTTACTCAGCATTACTTGAAAAAATAAATAATGGAACACCCAACAGGAAGAACTACAATTCGTTTCAGGCTGTTCTCATTTCGCAAGTTGACTGTTGCAATTAACTTAGCAAGTAACCCAAATAGGCTAAACGCAGAAAAAGGACATACGGTAGAAAGCGGCTTTCTTACTCTATTTGATGACTAAATACTTAAACTCATATATTGCCCACAGAGGACGGACAACTATTCCACAAATCATTCGGCTTCGATTCTATACGCCTCGTGTTACGCAGTCAACTCACTACCGCACTGAATATAATTTACTATTGTGCTCCGTGTATTGTCCCTTCCCTGTATTTTCATATAACCACAAGAAAGTTCACTCCATCAATTTTTTTCCTAAAGGTTGGGAAAAATCTCCCAAAAAAACTTGAAACAAAAGAGAAAATACAAGTAAAAAACAATAACGTCTTCGAGCAAAATGCCCGTTACTCATTCATCTTTAGCTCATTTGTCATACCATGGCATAAAATCCATCTTAATCAAGAATTCCAGAAACCTAATTACACCAAGACAAACACGTCAATGGACCGCGCAGACAATTTCACACAAAACGAAACCTCCGGCCTCGCATTCACGTAACCAGATATACAATACATTAGAACAGAATTATGTTAGTCAGTAAATACAGAAAAAGCAAGTCTTTTAAACAGACCGCACTGAAAAGGCCCGCACAACGAATCATTGCAGCAGAATTATACAAGGACTTCACTGTAAAAATACTTACAAAACTGATTTTTTACCACGAATTTGTTGTACAAAAACATTTTAAAAGTATTTTTACAGTAAACTTAAAGTATTTTTACAGTAAAGTCCTTATATAATTTTGATGCAATTGTAAATTTAAAATTTTTTTTACAGTGTAGAACAATATGAGCGATATCTTGGAAAACAGGACAAATTAATGTGTAATTATTCAAGAAAGCTTTATCTTTCAAAAGTTCAGAAGTTAAAAGATTTTCCCCGTCGTAGATTCTAAACATTATTTGTGAAAAATGAATGGCTGAACTGAAAATTTCTTTAGAAAATATTCAACATTTATTGTGAAATCGTCAAAGCTATTTTTCCGTCCTTCCTATTCCGACAATGCTAAAAAAAAGATAGGGTATACTGTGGCCTTAATGTTATCTCTAGGTGGGCATCAAGTCCAGGTGCGGAACTTGTCAGCGGACACCTTTTCTTTCTTTCTTTCCTTTTGTCGTTTTTTTATCCTTTTGAGAGAGAAAAAGTTGACAAGACTGGTCAAATCTCACGCTTTTTCACTTTATCCGAAATCTTACACATTCAACAGGCTTCCTAAAGAAACACAAGCAAGGATTGATCGAAGGGTGCAGGTTACACTCCCAACATGCGAGTAACGGGATTCTCGCATTCCCTATGGCACGCTCGTCTTATCCAAATCGGGCAACAGGAGAATGACGGCACTTCCAAGTCTTGGACAAGTAGACGAAGCTGGGAACCGGACCTTTGCTTGATACCACGCTTCCTTCTTTTAAACTGCCACAGCGAATACTCATAACACAGCGAAAACATATCCCCTTCCCTCTACCTAATTGTTTTCTGAGACGCTTTTCTTTTCTAACCTTCATGTTTTAATTGTCCGGCAGTCCATAAAGTGTGTTTTTCAGCCAAAGGTCCTCGTTTGTTTTTGACGGACTTTTATTTCATATGGGAAAATAACGGGGCTAAAACGTCGTAACACAACTTTGACTACCGAAAAGTCCAGAGTTATCCTTTTAGGGAGCACTAATGGGGGTAAAATGGCGTCCCCTTCCCCAAATGATGCCTAGGCCGCTTTTGGAGAGTGTCTAAATGGTTTCTTTCACTTCCAACGCTCAAGATAAGCAAAATCTCGTGTTTTTCAGGCTTAAGAGATACACTGGTGTGTATATATATGTGTGTGTGTAACCAAGGGAAGAGGTAGGTAGATTAGATGATATGAGAAAAGGAAGAAAATTACCTAGGACGAGACTTTTCTTGTTAATATTCTCGAGTGGAGGTTTGGTAACCTACTTTGATCCAAGCAAAGGGGGAGTTTTCGGGATAATTTTTACCCTTGTAATTCTAACGTTGTTTCTCGTACGTGGTGGCTGTTTCAAAAGAACAAGACAAAAAAGCATCTGCTTAGTGGGAGAAGAGAGCTTGACCGGAGGCTTTGGGTCAATTGAGGAAGAAAGAAGAAAAAAGTGGCAAACGCTGTAGGGTTTGATGAACTGACGGTTCTTTACAATGTGGCACGATTAATGACTTGCTTAACCCACATTTTTGTGATCAAGGGAAACAAAATGCGGGTTCATCTCTCGGGAGAAAAACAATGCGAAAAAATTTTACTCGTCTTTTGCTTGCGCTAGGGAACTTTTTTGTGATGCACAATCAAGTTCTTATTTCGAGGAAGAAGCAATAAAATTTCTTGTGGGTAGGAATTACATGTCGAACTTCAATTGTAGCAACTGATGTGTACAGTAGGGAGTAACTGATATCGCAAATAATATTATAAGTGAAAAAAATTAACTGGGTAGATAATTCTTAGAAATAAAATCGGGTTAGGCTCCGTTACGTGCGACGTGCTAATTAGCGTTGTAATAGTTAAAGTAAATCGTAGAGAACGCGGCAGTATACTTGCACTTAAATAATTTTCGCTTGAATTCATTGTAAGATTACACTTGGGGAATTCTGTGGAAATGCTCCCTCGGGGATTTGCTGAAAAAATTATCCCATGAATTTATAGCCATTTCAGGTTGTATTTTTCAAATAGTGGCTTTAGGCTTATTCTAAAATTATTAATTAAAAAGATCGATAAGTTAGTTTCCTTGTGGGGAAAAAAGAACAGGTAAGAGTCGAAAGAGCTGTTTGTCGAATCTGAGCACTATGACAAATTGAACAGATGAGGAGCGTCTGGTTCTGAATGATCGTTCACTCGTATTTCGGAATAGGTTAGCATTGTTGGCTAGTCAGGGCAATTATCACCCATACGTATTCTCGGACTGTAGTTTACTGAGCGCGCTAAAAAACACACACACACAACCAATCCCTGTCCATACAAAAAGGTAGACAGCAAAGTTGGAAACAAAATATTCTTTAAATAGTGTATTATATAAACAAGACAGTGAAAGGTGTAGAGGTATTGATGATCACAGTTCTTTCATTCTATTGAGGCCGGAACCATATTTTAACTGTTGTTTGGCTCACATTTCTTGTAAGTACAAGGTAGACTGGGCATTTTAGTTCGACAGTAAGCTTTTTTTGCTACTTACTAACTTGAAGTGACCTTCGTAAAATACAGTTGCTTCCCTTAATCAATATTTTTCTATTCTCCCAATCAACTCAGATGCATGAGTCATAATTTTTGCTCACAAGGCGATATTCGCTTTCAAAATTCGCGGTCGACCTCATCTGCTAATGAAGAAAAATGAGCCTCAAGAAGCTTAATTAGACTGCTGTAGTTTGCCCTATATCTAATTTTCTGTGCTTATGACTGCACACAATCATTTGTGACATAAGCTTGATAATAGCCGGAACTGTACTACAGCAGTACTGAATACTGTACAGTACTTAATGAAAAAAATATCATAAAAAAAGCTTACATTACGACACAGTTGTGCGAGCCGTATTCATCCTCTGCGGAACGTTCGGTGATTCGGAGCAAGGCTTTCGCGTTAGGAGATTTCATTGTTAGCCAGTGGCGTGCCGTTAGCATAGGGCCGTTAGCATAGCAAGTTTGTTCGGGGTGGTTTTTATTTAAGAGCACAATACACAAATGTTCTTGCTTGATGTTTATGTTCCAATGCAAAAAGGGGAGTTTCCTCGAAGGAATAGACCCATAACGTGTACCAATGTAAAAGGAACTAATTTATGTTACGTGATATACGTTAACTCAAGTTACAGGTCAAGTTATAAACCTTACTGCTACCTCAATTAAGACAGAGAACACCTAACTGTAAGGGATGCTTCCTTGTTACCGCGTATTTACGCGTTCAAATGCTTCGTTTAGCAACCATCTGTCGGTTAGTCATTGGTAAGTATCACTGTGGGTTAGGTCAATAAAGGAAACAATAACTCTACTTGCACAACAAAGATGTGTTTGGACAAGAGGAATCCAAATGTGGAAATGGGTGTTTGGATGACAATATCCTAACAACTTCTCATAATTTCTATGGCAAATCTGGGAAAGAAGTGCAAGTTATTCGTTTTTTTTATCTACGGTTTCCTGTAAAGACGTGAAAAGAAAATTATTATTAAGCCTTTGGTTATATATGATGCTTTATGCTATAGAGGTGGAATTATACTGAAGTTGTCAAAAACGGAGTAAGAAAACGAGGTATTCGCTTTCGAAACACTAAATACAAGGACACGCAGACTGTATAGTCTAATACGCTGAGTAAACAAATTTTATAGGGGATAACGCAAAGGTCTAACTAAACCTCTTGGGGGTAATTTATCGTAGCGGGGCTTGAACCAATCGTTACCTACGAGAAAAGTAGACAGCGAATTTGAAAAGTTTCGTTATGTTAGATTTATAGCAAACAATACGGTTTTATGGTTTAAAATTATTGCTGTTGTATTGTTTATACAATATAACGATGACACACACAAGCTTACATAGCTTTAAATACTAAACAGAATTAAATAGTAATAAATAGTTCGAAACAGAATAGTATTAAATTGAATATTACTATAAATTAATGAATCACTAACATGATTGGTAAAAGAAAAATAGACAGATTTAAACAATGACAACTAGATGGCCTGATTTTGACTGGTAAATGATCGGTAAAAATCGAACCGATCCCTGGCATTTAACGGTACTACGTCAATCCAATCTGATCGAACATTTTTTGAAAGACCCTCAACAGTACATTACATCCCTAATTTGTCCGGTAAAATACGAGCAAATTAAAAGATCGGCTAGTTGCTAGCAGAACTCCAAATTATGTCAACTACCCAGTTTCAAGACCAGCGCGACACACAAATGTGTTTCGTTGATGTGCCACATACAACAGGACGTGTTTATCACGATATTCGCCCAGACTGCGTGCGAGTCACCTGGTTTTTTGTCTGTTAGATATAAATCTTCCGGAAAGAATAGCATAATGCTCTATAACTGTCGCTGAAGCTATTTGCACGCAATTTCTGTTTTTCTGAACTTCCTGCAATTTAGCTACTCGTTTGTAATTTAATCAAATCATTGACCCTTGCCAATCGGAAATTTGTTTACTTTGTTTAGAAATCAAGTTCCACAAGAAATCTGAACAACAGAAGGTGTGACGCTCCAATGTGCAGTAAAATCTTGATCTAAAAGAGGCCGGAAATTCGAGAAATCTTTCAATTCCTAGAATTTCATTTCACTGATCATGAAATGGAACTCTATCATTAATTAACGTTCAGTCCAGCAAGGAATTCTTCTCCTTAGGAGTATTTTTGCTTATAAAAATTACGAACGCGGTACAAAAGTACTCAGCGTCTACATCTAATTCCCGTCTTTAATTTAGCGAATTTTCGGGATAAAACAAGATCAAACTTTGAGTTTTGGATGAGTGCCGACGAAGGAAAGTTTATGACATTACCTTCAAGTTACCGCGAGATGAAAATCTTTCCAGCAATTGCATTCGCCGCGCATAAGTTTATGACGTCGACGACGGAAGAATACGCAACGGTTTTCGCCTTTCGATTCTTGAAAGCAGCGTCGAATATTAAAACTTGATCAGACCAACGCGACGTCATTATTAGGTTTGACTGTCTACGCATAGTTCGTTAAATCGGGATGCAAATTTAACTATAAATCCATTTCCACTGTACGATCAAACTGCTGCTCATTTGGTGTCCCGTAACGAATAACACGACTCATGTCGTAAACAGACTCGTACGTCAAGAACACTTCTAAAAGCACCAAAGAATTAATATGAGACAGCGACATTTTCAATTCGATAAGCAAACTTACCTTGATCACAGTTGTTTTACTAAAGGAATCCTACGCCAGTAAATAACGGAAGTTACAATTCGTCCCACCTGCACTGTGTAGGAAAGAACTCCGGCGTCCCAAATACAGCTAAACCATTTTCCTGTAAATTTTCCTGTGTCCGTGTACAGTAACGGATTTTTGACGGCAGCCACTTTTCTTCCCGCGCAAAAGACATCAATAAGAACGTTGTTCTTACTAGGCATGATAGATGATAGATGGCGCAGTTATTTTATAAATTCTTATACGTTGGTTTTCCTTCCAAAAGGTGGCGGGATCTGCGACTTTCCTGGAAAAAAAGAGACGGTGTTAATAGTCAAATAAAAAGTCCAAAGACGGCAAGTGAATAGTAGACAGCACGTCAACTAATCCTTAAATGAACACTGAAACTTTGCAATTATATTCCAGCCAGTTTAGGTACTAACTCACGAAATATATTTATTTAGAAAAAGCAACCAGGTCACGACAAAAATGCGTCAGAGAAATTCTATTTCGAAGAGCATTGCCAACTATGACAGTATTTCTCTGTGATGCCTCTAATTTTGTGTTTTTATTGCTTTAAGCTGTACCGGCTTTTAGTGAACTGCTGGTTTGCAAGTCTTATTCACACTTTAAAATAGTTTACTCCTTATAAGTAGGAGAAAAATATTCAATCTTGTGCGTATTTACGTGGTCGCAAAGTACGGAATTGCGCACCATTTGCTTTCCGAGAGAGACCGAAAAAGTTTATCGTAAAAACGCAAAGATGGGCACACGAGTTTTTAGCTCTATTTCGTTTTGTTTCAAATACCAACAACTAGAAGTTGGACTTTGAAATAGTGTAAACCTTTCCGACAAGTGTGGTACCGATTCGTAATGTATTCATTGTGTGTCGTCATTTGTAAACTTTCTCGCCTTGTCAAACTCGTCGACCGGTACGGTTACCTCACCGTTTTCTTATACTTTGAATATTAGCTCTTTCCGCAGTCGTGTATTTAGTTTAATTATCATGGATCAGTTAATTTACTGTGAGGTTAGTTAAAGTTTTCACAGTAGCATATATTTCCACGCCAATTTCGAAGTGCTGATTTGAAGAGGTTCGGGAAAATCGCAATAAATGAGATTTGCAACGCGTGTTGACATTCTTTAAGTATTATATTGTTACCAAGATTGAGTTCCTAATGCATGAATAATTTATTTTATTTCTCAACTTGAACATCAATTTTTAAAAGAAAGGTTTAAAATGGTAGCCCATATTGAGACCTTCTCTTCTATTAGCTCCATTGCCCTGTGACTCTTTTGTGCAACTCCTCGTCTGACGTTGTAAGCGGAGGATCTAATTCCGTCCTAAACAGTCAATTCCGTGGTCTCTGAAAACTAGTCATAGCTGTGTTGTTATCTGCTGATGTAACATTACTGGCTATTGAACGGAAGTATGGACGAACCGCTGTACTGCCGAAAAATGCCGTCATCAAAGCATAACACAAGTTTCGTCATCAGAGATTATAGAAAAGCACAACAATAAGACGTATCTTGTACACCGTTGATTTTCCTTGGGACAATGTTAACTGACCTCATACCTCGAAGAAAGCTACGTTAATAATCAATGATCTCCCAGATTCGGTTACTTAAGTGACGGGTAGAGCATGTTAACTTTACTAGCAAACCACATCGTTCTTACAATAGGCCTTCTATACCCTCACGGTAATCATTACTGAAAAAATAAGTATGGTTTCGAACTAGCGCGAGTCCTAGCAACAATTCGTAGATCTTTATTATCTGTTATATGATAAACATAATTCAAGGTATCAGCTAAATCTTGCTCTAAGGCAACTTTAAGCTTTTGTCAAGCTCAAAACCTTCTAAAAGTCTTTGCTTGGTGGTATTCCTTCACGTGTGAAAGACTACAAGAGACCACAGACTTTTAACGACCAGTACTTCGCTTGGCAACTCAGGAAAGCCTCCGAAAACACAATACGGTACACAATTCCCTTGTTAACCTTTCAATCCCATGCAAACATTGAATCTGAACTTCTTAGAGTGTATTCCTAAGAAAGACTCGGAACCAATATTTACTAGCCGAGTTGAACGAAAGTGTCTTTCAGACAGTAAATCCTAAGCTTTCACTGGTCTTTTCTAAAGGTGTATTCCTTTAAAAATAAATCCTTCCGCTATTGCGACGAAATTCAAAGACGGGCGAACTTATTACTAGCTAACCAAAGGTTATTCTGGAATTGTTTTAACTGGATTTGCTTCTTATTTAGGGTAACAGTTAAGCTTTCGGAAACATCACCCGTTATTGGTGTTTCGTTGGAAGCTCTAACTGTTGTCTACCCTATATAGCTTGGCATTTGTCCCTTTGCTTTCGATCTAGGTCATAAGAAAAAAAGGGGATAAGTAGTTAAGCCGTATTTTCCGGTACGGCAACCGGCCACGGGAGTTTTTCAACCTTTCGTGCGAAGGTGAAATTATTAAAAATACATAATGCAGGACGTAGATTTTTTTATAGGGCTAATTATCTTTTTTATAGGGAATAATAAAACCCTTGTAACAAACTTTTACTCCATTTGTCGTTCCAGTGGAACGGCATTAGCTTCTTAAAAATGGCTTTGGTTCCTTAGCCCTCTTTGTTTAATTCTTCATAGCTGGTGGAAAATTACTACACTGAATTTGCACCAAGTTTTTAAGTACAGTGTTTTTCTAGTTACACTTTATTTGGATCCTATTTTATTTAAATTTTGGATATTAATGGTAAATAAAAACAATGGAAACGATGAGCCCTTGTCAAGAAAGCAGCAATATCGTATTTATTTTTTTGAGTACGATTTAAATGCAACTTCTTCCGTGTGTAGTTTGTGGTCGGTACTGATAGTCGTTTCTTTTCGAAGAGAGAAAAAAACTATAGTTCATTACTTAAAATTTCTGTTTCACTTACCCTAACTTTCATTTGTCCACGTTTTCCTCTGCTTCGAAGTCGAAAAAAATCTACTGTGAATAATAATAGCAGGCAAACCTCGAACGTACTCACATTTTCAGCGGCACTGAAGAGTTCACTGGAATTTACTTACGTTTCTAATGAAAGAACCTGAATATGCTCCTTGACAAGTCGGAAGTGAACTTTGACAAGGAAGAAGGGTCTTGTTTGTTATTTGAAGATGTAATTTCCATGGCTTCCGAGCTTCCTAGTCTCTTTTATCAAGCAAAGCTGGCATATAAAGGAAATCCATCAAACATTTTTCGCAAATAGCTTTCCTTTTGAAAAATACTAATCTCAATATTTCGCCTGGAAGTCTTGTAATGCGTAAATATTCCATAGGTTCCTTCTCCAGCAATCAACAAACCTCACTTCTTGTAGAGAGAAATTGACAGCGAATATATATTGAAAGGCCCTAAATAGCAAAAATGACAAAGACGTGCAACCCAAACGTAATCTAAAGCTCAGTATATTAGAACCATGGAGAAGGGGAGGGAAAGAGCCCACAATTAACTTATCCGTCTTGGCCAGTACCTCGATAAGCAAAAGTTAATTGCTCTCCAGTCAAGAACGGCTGACGGAAACAAACAAAAATCCCACAACAAGTGGTCTAATCCTTCTCAATTGTCACCTGGTTTCCCTGATTAACCTCACAGCTTCCTGATCATGCGTACCGCTGCCGCATTAAGATCGTGGGAATGTATTCTGCTATGCCTATAAAACGGTCTAGCAAAGGCATCTAGTCTCTCAGTACTCTCTAGCAGCTAAAGTCGAACCTCTGTGGGCTGCAGCTCGTTCAGATTGCTGCGGAATTGTCACGCACACTAATCAATCATTTCTACTAAACACAAGACAACTAATGTGGTGAAATCGTCGAAGCCATCAGGTACCTCCCAAAACTCACATACCAAACGACTTAAAAGTACCTGTAGGGATCAATTCATTGCTGAAACCGCAATGTTCTTTCAAACAATGCATGTCGCGACTTTAGTGTTGGTTTTGGTTTGCTGCGTAACGGCCCGCAGAAATAAAGAAACGCAGTGGGTATTACCCTATCGAACACACGAGTGGATGAAGCTCAATGAGCCAGTTTGTCAGTCGGTGACAAATTCGAGTGTTTCCTTTGACAAGAATAACAGTAGTGGACGCTTTTGCTGCGACGACAGTGAAGTAATTTCATTAATTAAAGTATGTGACGGAGTTGTCGACTGCGGAAACGAACTGGACGAAAGCGTTAAGTATTGCGGTGTGTTTCTTTTTTACTTAAATCTTTCTGAAAAGAAATTTTATCTCTTTGAATTATCTAATCAAAAGTTATTACTCGTACTTTCAAAGATTATCTCCATGGAAACCTGTAGAGGTTTGTTGTTTGAGGTTTTCAAAGACCTGAAGCAATGCTTTTAATTATATACCAATGGGCAACATATGAAGAAATGAAAAGTTTTTAAAGTCGAATAATTATAATTTTACTGTAATCGTAATTTTTTCGACTCAGTTCATTTCAATGTAGGGGTACTATGGCACTAAAAAGATAAGGACGACTTTACCTCCCTTCGCTTCTTCCTTTATCCTACAAGGCCGTGATTTTATTTCAGTAACATTTTTACGAGGAAATGAGCGAATAATTCAATCCTTTATAGTGTATTACCATTGAAACGCGGTCGTCTTTTGTAAGATTACAGGAAACAATCGTCGATCCCTTTTTCCAGAGTGAACACTTTCAGAAATTCGAATAATAAAAAGGGCTTTTTTATCCCTTTAGATATTAAGCGCAATTTATGTTTCAGAATACTTAAGTACTCCACTGCACAATGAAAATCTTAAATGTACCAATCCAATTATAGCGTGTGATAATGAAATGTTCGGTCAAATTAAATACTTGACTTCCCTTTATCATAGGTATATTCATGAGGAAGTTTCTTGGTAGAAGAAATACAAAAGAAGTGAAGTGACACAAAAGATAGAGAAAAAATGCAAAGAAAGGCAGACTTCGATCCGTTTACATTAAAGGATTCACGGATTCATGGCTCAGCTTTTTCTAGTTTTTCTTCCGCCTTACCTCTCGAGTCAAATAGTACTCTACGAAACTCCGTATATACAAAGGCAACTTCCTTTACTAAACGTGACTAAATTACTACATAGATTACGATATTTTCCATTTACGGAATACGTAGGAATATGAATGCGAACGCCTTTCATGCCCCTCCTCTTTTTCTTTTACCTGACATTCGTTCCTTCTTTGACATTTCAATTCCAGGTTGCTTGCCTCATGAGTTTCTATGCGGAGATACATGCATCAACAGCGTCCATCGCTGTGACCGAGTTCAACATTGTCCAGACGGGAGTGATGAGAAAGACTGCGGTATACAAAAGTCAAAAGATTACCAAATCTTCCCACATATAATAACTCAAGTTCTCTACAGAATTGTACACGTGTCCTGTGGCGCACTCAAAATGCGCGAACCATTTCTGTATTCCTGAGGAGGTGTTCTGTAATTTCGTGGACGACTGCGGGGACAATTCAGATGAAATTTCTTGCGGTGAGTGCGGTATCCTACAATGCAATTCTTTACATTACTTTTTTGTTCAATTTCATAACACGTAAACCTGTAACCCAAGAACGCTGTAAATGAATTCAGACGAGAGTTACTAACCCGGTTTAATGTTTCAAATTCCAAATCCGCTTATGTTGTCCATGTGAATGTGATTCGAAAAATAACAACGCGAACGCCTTTCAAATATTTCTTTTCAAATTTTAGACAGTTTAGGCCTTTTCGTAGAAGGTTTTAAGGGTAAATATGTAAAGTAAATACGCAAATGCATATTTACAAGTACGTAATTGCAAATACATATTTGTGCATACATGATTGCAAAAGGAAGCCAGATGTTAAAAACATGTTTAATTCGGAGACCTGAACACTCCACTTCTTTTGTTCTGGACTAGCTTTCGTTTTCTTTTACAGAACATCACAAGTGCTGGTATGGCGAATTCCGATGCGCCTCGGGGCAGTGTACGAGACCTGGGTCGGTATGTGACGGACAGCTTAACTGTAACGACGGTTCGGATGAAATTCAATGCTCGCCAGGTATCTAACGCAAATGAGAAAAAATTAAGTAAAGGAATCCAACCTCCGATCGTCTTTTTTTATAATATTCCAGCATTGTGGTGATCAAGGTCGAATTAAATTATGAAAAACGAGAAGAATCTTTTTAGATACCTGGCAAAAGAAAATATATTTACCTTATCCACCCTTTTCTTTGGAACTAGTCAATATTGCGTATTAAAAAGCTGCACTATTAGATTAGATGGTGACGCTTAGGTGCTTAAACTTACACTTTCTTGTCGCTGCCTAGAAAAAAATAAAGTTAGCCGAAACTTTTAATTTAGTTTATGAAATGATCAATTTCATCTATCATATTTTATTGAATTTTGCCCGAGTAGACTTACACCTATTGCCGTTATCCGTTCTTACAAAAATTGCATTAGGCTAATAAGCAAATATAAATAAATTGTAACTCATTTTGTTATACTACAAGTAGGTAGGGTGAAAGATTACGTTTCAGTTTGTCGTGAAAATAGGTAAGTACCGTGTTCTACCTTCTTTCTCTTTTGTCGCGAACAGAACTTAAGAACAGTAGAACGCAGTGATTGTCTATCTCACAAACACAACAACCGTATTTTTTATTTTTTTACTAGAGCGATGGGTATCTTTCATTGCATTCATTATAACTGAACAATATCACGAGCTTATCTTGTACTGGTTTGAAGAATAAATTATATATATGATCGCAGGAGAGATAAGCGCAAACCATATTGGGTTGCCTTTTGAGTTGCAAAAACGTAACTAAAAAACTACAACACATACTGCACTTTCCTAGCATATTTCTAATGCACTAAATTTTTAGAGCAATATACCGATTTACATGGTGTGATTCATGTGAACTGAAATTCACGTGGTCAAAATATTGTTACATTTGTTATTGTTAAATATTGTAACATTTTGAATGAAAAATTGCGTTTTAGGATACGTAACCTTTGGTACGTCCGTGTAATTAACCAACAAACTACGTAAACCAGTGAGACTACTGCATTCAATATTGTCAGCCATTCCAACTGTCAACCACATCCCGGTCCCCATTGTTGGACAAAAGGCGGAGATCTAGTGTAGAAACTTCCTTTGATTATGTTACGCTCAAAATATCCTCATCAAAGTTGTATTCTCACAAAGTCAGTAATCTCAACATTCCCGTCTTAGCTTTTTTCCCCCCTTTACTCTGAATCAAAGGCGTGTTTACACGCAAAACTTTCTGTGATTTTCGTTCGATACAATTGTAAGTGGTCACGCAAAACAATTTGTCTTTAGAAAATATGTACGTTAAATTTGTTCCTGAGTATCACGCTTGGCGTTTTTTTTTATTCGTGTAAATTAACTTTATTCACAAAACTAAATTTTGGACTCAACCTCATTCAAACCATTTTAAGTATTTTTGTTTTGTACTAAAGTCTTTAATATTTCCGTAGGGGATTTTGCGATCTGTGAAGATGGATCTAGAGTGCATCGTCAATTTTGGTGCGATAATTGGCCCGAATGCAAAGGCAATCATACGGACGAAACTTTATGTAAGCTATCTATCGAAACATTTAAAGAAAAACGCTTATTATACTTTTACCTATAGGTGGAGACTGTCCTGAAGGTTTTTTCAAGTGTCAAAATAATCGTTGCCTGAGACCGGCTCAACTGTGTAACGCATTTTGTGATTGCAGTGGAAGTTGTGAAGATGAAATTGGTTGCGATGACGTCTATTCTTCTAAAGACGGTATAAAGCCAAAGTAGCTCGCTAAGAATAAGAAAGTGTTACTAATGACGCCACTACGAAAAGGACACTTGCTTTGCACACCCGGACGTAGCTTGCAGTGCCCTCCCCTTCCAGGTCCCCTAAACGCTTTCCGATGTGTCGCTGCGCCTTACATTTGCGATGGACACAACGACTGTTACAACGGCCGACTTTACTCGGACGAATTTGGATGTCCTAACCTGCAGCTTAAAACCGCAGGTAAGAGGCGTTAGGAAACGTACTAGAGGGAAGTGGGAGTAATTTTCATGATCATCAACGTTTTTTTTATTTTGTTTACTTTATGTGCCCATGAAAAACCACGGCAACCGAATTAATGTACTACAGTTGAACTCGCTTAACAGCAATGACCCGACTTCCGACTTGCCGTTAAGCGGGCATTGTCCTTATCCGAGATGACTTATTTTTAACAACAAAAGTATCTACTAAGTAAAAAAAAAATATTTATAATGCTAAACTTGTACTAAATGTCGTAAACATACTTTAGATAAAAGGAATCGCAATAAGAATTAACGTAAAACTTTTTGCTTTCTATTTTCTTGAGAAAAATTCCGTGATTCTTGTATCTGTAAGATTCAAGGTTTGCTCGCAATTCATACATTTGTCATACGAGGCAAACCCGGTTTGCAAACCAAAATCATATTTTGGATTTATTCTTACGTAATTTTTAAGCTTTTACCGTCCGCCTATTTGTTACCATCTACGTTATTTACTATAACCTGTATATTAGTATCAGATACCTTTATTTCGCAAATTTGTATTTTTCTATTTTTATTATTGTCTTGTATATTTGTACTTCGCAATTTGTATTACAGTTGAAACGGGAAAAGGGATAATGTCTTGTCAGGCGCCATAATTAGTTGTGGAGAAGATCTAATTAGTTTTCTTTGCGTAGAACCACGTCAAACTGACAATGACGACCTCTTTTGCTGTACTGGAGAAAACGATCATCGATGTTTACCTGCCGAGATACGTTGCGATTTTCAAATCGACTGCCTTTATGGCGAGGACGAGGAAGCTTGTGGTAAGAAAAATTCACATGTATAATATTAACACATTCTTGTATACTGACATGTTGATCAAGATGAATTATGATAAAAAGTATATTAATATATTGATTAAATCTATCACGTGTTAATTGCCGATTTCTATCCTTTGGGCTTTTTACACACATAATTCTTATTTAACTATTTATTTGTATGTATTTAATACACGAATAAGTATTCAAGAAATAATTTAAACGCCAAATCCTTAAAATTTTAGAATTTCTACCTTGCAACGAAGACGAGGTTAAATGTCGCAATGATCAATGTATTCCGGCTAATGCTCTCTGCGATGGACACTACGATTGCGTAGACAAAAGCGATGAAATGGCTTGTAGTAAGAAAATTTGCGTTCAGCATTTTTAGAATGTTTTCGTTAAAATTTTCTTACAGAAAGAACAAAAATTCCACATTTTGGTAAAATAAACTCTTATAAAAAATATTATGATAAGATCTTAACTGCCCGGAGGGTACGAAACGCTGTCAAAATGGAGTGTGCATTCCTGTCAACTTTTGGTGCGATTACCGGAAAGATTGTGCCGATAATTCGGACGAACTATTCTGCGGTAAAGCTTAATATCCTAGAACTATATTTCATTCTAATTTCATACAAACATTAGAGCGAAACAGGACGTGTCAAGAAGATGAATTCCGTTGCCTAAACGGTCAGTGCATTCCATCATCGCAAGTTTGTTACATGTCTGCCAATAAATCGCAACGCGGGTGCGCTGACCGGTCGCATTTAACTCAATGCCGTAAGTAATTTCATTAACTTTCGTTGTAACTTTTAACACTTTCAGTGTCTGAGACATGACAGAAGCTGTAACGCAGTTTCTTGGGAAAAAGAACTTATTCGTCACTATTCAGCTTTATTTGGCGTCGTCGAAAGTCTCATAGATTCGTTCAGAAGTTATGTAGTAATTTAATACGCTAGGTGAAGGGGAGAGAAAGTTAAAGAGCGACCTTGTTTGCGTTACAAGGCTGAATAAGCAATTTCTGGTCTTTCAGGGAATGTCACATGCAGTCTGGGCGAGTACAAGTGCTTGTATGGGCCTTGTTTGGATTACAGATTAAAGTGCGATGGAAACATTGATTGTCAGGGTACCTGGACAGATGAAGACCATTGTCGTAAGTAGACATTAATTGTTGCCGTCTTTGTAGCATGCGCGTTTTAATTATGATACAAAATGTTTCTCAAAAGGAGACCAATTTTATGATGATCCCTTTACGTCGCTGCAATTTTAACTTCCAAATAAATAATGTGGATAAACCAGACAAAATGCCGCAAATAAATAAAGAAAAACAAAGAAGTATGAAACTTAGTCAGCAGTCTTTTAAATATTCTTGTGACGAATTCGTTATAAGTACCAGTTGTTCATGATGTGTTTTACTTCTACAGCGTATACCTGTGCTGCGGACGCGCCACAATGCCCTTGCCTTGATGTGAATTTGAATTGCACCGGAAGTAGTTTACGGGATATGCCGAAGTTTGTGGAATCTCAAATCTCTCGTTTGTGAGTGGATCGATTTTTTTCTACGAAATCTTTTTTTTACGAAATGTTCTAATTTTTTCTCTTTGAACGCTGTTCTACAGCCACATGGGTCATAACAATCTGAATGAGACTTTAACAGGAAGCTCCTTTGACCATTTATCACGCGCTATACACTTGTAAGAAGTATTGCATTACATGTTACATTAGAAATCCAATTATATCAACCTAATTTTAGCAAAGTGTACTTGATTTCACCAAAATGTTTATATTGTAGAGAAGACTGGGAAATATTACTAAAACAAAAAAGTCTGAAAATGTTTTTCACGATGCCACAGTTTTTCCGTAAACTTTCTCTTCGTTTTTGCTAGTCCACATTGATATAACTGGAGTTCTGTTCTAAATCGTTTTGAAATTACTGAATTGTTTAACTGATGAATACGTATGCTATTACTCTATGTCAAGGGACTTGCGGTGCAATAACCTGAAAAAAATACCAAAAGGTTTGTTTTCAGAACTTTGGAAACTTCGCGTACTTCATTTACAAGACAACAATATTACCGTAATACGCAACGGAACTTTTTATGGTTTGGTGAATCTCCAAGCGCTGTAAGTTTCATACTTATTTGCCCCGTTGTCAAATTTCGCCATCTTTGCAGATTTAACGGTAGTATTTTTCATTCCATTTTGTGACGGATGGTACGATGCCATGAAACGTCAAATCTTGCAAAGATGGCGGCACTGACATCGTCCCATTGCATTCATTAGGAGCAAAAACACTTAATACCCAATTATTATTTATTTAAGGCATTTAAACGGCAACGGGATTAGGAGACTTGAAGCGTATGCATTCAATGGTCTTTCATCTCTCACGAATCTGTAAGAGATCTTTGTAATCTAAGTGACTTTATAAAACAATCTTTTCGTCTACAAGGAATCTGGCTTACCAGTCGATCGAGTACATAGACGTCAGCGCATTTAAAGGTTTACGAAGTCTTATTAGTCTGTAAGTTATTCTTAAATAGTAAAACACTGCAGCTAAATTGCTGTCTTCCGATAGGGATTTATCGCACAACCTGCTTACGAGTATAGTGGATCACACGTTTTCGTGCACAAAACTCCAGAAATTGTAAAATGAACCTTTGATTATGTTCAACTTTTTGCTACGAAATACCACAAATTTTCATACAATTTATTACACGATTATTTAGAGATTTATCTGAAAATTATCTGACAACATTACCCAGCAATATCTTCCAAAGTTTGACGTCACTGCGTAAGCTGTAAGATATTTTTGCAAAATTGACGATAGCATTTGTCAACTGTGAACTCTTCAGTGTAACGGACGAATTTCGCTTTTGCTGCCTAGCAAAACATGTGGCCGATTGTTCGCCGCCTATGGATGAGTTTTCATCTTGCGAAGATCTGATGTCCAATCTCGTATTAAGAATATGCATCTGGATGCTGGGATTCTTAGCTACTGTCGGAAATGTTCTTGTGATCCTATGGCGCCCTCTGCATCGCATCAATAATAAGTAACAAATATATCTGTCCGGCCTTGGTTTAACCAAATGGACTGATTTTCCACATATGTTTTGTAACGATTGATCTATTATGCCTAATTGTTGTTTTTCTCTAGAGCACACACTTATTTAGTGATGAATTTAGCTGTCGCAGATCTTTGTATGGGAATATACTTAACGCTTATTGCAATGGCGGACATGAACTACCGCGGGAACTATGCAGTTCACGAGCAAGCATGGCGAGCGTCGTCCGTGTGCCACCTAGCGGGATTTCTTTCTACCTTTTCGTCTGAGTTATCGGCCTATATGCTTACAGGTTAAAATTACACTTTCTAATTAGCTTCTAACAATTTTCATACACTTTTCTCTCTTTTCCCATTATGATCCTCTCCAGTGATAACAATCGATCGATATTTGACGATTAGCTTTCCGTTCCGCGGCATTCATCTTAGAACTAAAAGCACAATAATAACCATAACCGTTGGTTGGTTCATGTCTGTATTACTGGCTGCCTTGCCCTTTTCTCCCGTCAACTATTTCACGTATGTTAAATCACAATCTAACTTAAATTTCTACAAATAATTCGGAAGTAGACTTTCACAGCTTTTGGAAACATTTTCTTTTACATTACATTTTACTACTTTATTTTAGGAATTTTTACGGTCGATCGGGTGTTTGTTTGCCGTTACACATTACACCTGACAAACATAGTGGCTGGGAATATTCTGTTTCCGTTTTCATCGGTATAGACCATCATTTCATTGACGTTCATACGTTAAAAAAGCAAATATTAAAAAAAATTTTCGTACATTTAGCACTAAACTTCTTTTCAATGAGCATAATCGCAGTGTGCTATTTATGGATGTACTTGGCAGCAAAAAGAACGCGAAATGCTGTCGGTGACCAGGGACAGAGGGAAGACCAAACAATGGCACATCGAATGAGTTTGATCGTTGCTACGGACGTAACATGCTGGCTACCTATCATAATACTGGGCATAGCTTCACTCAGCGGCGCCACTGTCCCACCTCAAGTAATTTTTCTATGTTTCTTTCTCTAGAATCCAAAATAAACAATATTTTCCGCCTGCTTCAAGGTTTTCGCTTGGGTCGCTGTTTTTATTTTACCGCTCAATGCGGCTATTAACCCAATCTTGTACACACTGTCCACCAAGAAATTTATCCAATCAGTCCCAATAGTTCGTCGTAGTTTGAACAGGCACATTGCTGCCCTTTTCGCTAACTTTTCCTTCCGTACGTACCTTACTTTAAACCAAAAATCATATTACATATATATACAAAAATATAGTTTCCTTATGTAGGTGCCGATAGTTCTCAAACTTCTCAAGGAACTAAAGAGACACCGAATTTTTCTTTGGCGAAATCCAACACAACGGAGCTAAAAGTGACCACTGTCACGATTCCAATCAGGTATCCAACGTAAGTTCACGTTTACTAGAAAAAAAAACAAAGGGCAAAATCACTATAAATCTGTTTACTGTAGCTTCAAAGTTGGACAAAAGAAAGACGGCAGCAATAAAAATTCACAAAATGCGGACCAAGCCGACGATACAGCTAAATAACGAGCAAAACATGTACCGGGATCTAGAAATTTAAATGTTCAAAACTTGCTGCACGTTTCAATGTTTTTTACGGTAGCCTAGTTGTATTGACTGGAAAATGTATCGTGATACACGTAGAAGGTTACAACTACCATTGTTTCAACAAGAATTAACTTCTCTTTCAGCTGCTGTGACGTAATTTTTAAATCTGATTTTATCTGCTATTATTTTGTAAATTTGACTATCTAGGCAGTTTACTCAGTGGTTGAAAAAATAAAAAAAAATCCCCCTTCAGGTTAATAATTTTTTGGAGGTTTTACAAAGAAAAAGATGGGATGAGAATAATTAAAAACGCAGAAGACGAACTCAGCAAATCAAGGTCTGTTGGAGAATAGAGAGACGGATACTGTTGTGTACTGGTTGTACACATTTTAAAGTTACCTCTAACTGCGCAACAAGACCAGGTGCGGAACTTGTCAGCGGATTCGTTCTCTTTCATTTTTTCTTTTTTATTAGAAAGAAAAAGGTGACAAGACTGACCACATCTCACGCTTGGTCAAGGTTGCACTAGAATTTGTCACACACAACTGGCTTCCTAAAGAAACAAAGCGGTTGGGCAGTAGGGGAATGATGGCACATCCAAGTCTTGGAAAAGTAGACGAAGCTGAAAGCCAGTCCTTTTGCCTGATACTACTTCTTTCTTTTAAACTACCATAAGGAATACCCATTACAGGGTTGAATTATCGCAGTCTTCCATTTATCGCGGTATAAATTTTTACCGCTGTCTTCTGCGACGTAGTTCGTCTCTGAAACCAATAGCTATCGCGGTAATTTTTTTAAAAAAACGGCAACTAGTGCAAGCTCTTAAAAGTACCGCGTGGTATCGGTAAAACTGGCAAAATTGACCTTTAAACCAGCTTCATGGCAGTTGGCTGGACATTAGGGGAGACCGGGGCACCTTGGACAGGGGGTAGGTTGGACAATTTTTGATATTTGATCCATGTTTTGAAATAAAAATCCCATAAATTCACGTAATGTTCGTTTTACACAAACACAGCAACTGAGAAAGAATGAGTGTGCTCGTCAACTTCTACTAAAAGTTATCGTTGTTTGTTTTTTTCCGGTGTGTTTCCCAAACTTTTGGGAACAGAGATTTTTTCTTCTAAGAGCGGTGTTTGGTAAGCTATCTAAGTAGAACTTTTTATAAACATAGGTGACTCTTTTGCTTTTAAAACAAGACCAAGTTTGATACCTTTAAATAAGCGATTAATTACATGTCACCATTTTTGTTCAGTGACCGTCGCCGGGGCAGGTCGGGCAGAAAAAAATAAAACAGGTCGGACAATGGGATAAGCATGGGTGAAAATTTTTCGATTTCGGGTCGAATTTTTTTTAGACTAGCATGGTCCTTATTGTTAGCATGATTCTTACACTCTTTTGAGGAGCGAAAAATAAGATGCTCCATGCCACGGTTGCTTGCAATAGCGTTTCATGGCCTCCGTAAATGGCTTGTGATTGAATGGCATTTTATAATAAACCAGTGCTTCGTTTTAGTTTTTTTTTACGTCACGCTTGTTTTCGGTCTACATGATTAGGGTTGTTGGCAAAACGCAAAATTTTTGCAAAACGTGAAGGAATTCCATCATTGTCCAAGGTACCCCACAGTCCTGCCCAACCTACCCCGTGGTTGGGGCACGTTGGTCAATTTGACCGGCTCTGGTAGAAATTAAATTTTAAAAATAATGGCTTGAGTTAACTCGCCAAAAAATCACACGATAACTAGGATGGCAATGCTACTCTAAAGCCCCAAAATTATTTTCGCATCGTTAATAAAACGTCTTCTGGGCACTCGAGACCAAAAAAGTGACCGACGTGCCCCGGGCTCCCCTACATTACTGGAAGACCTTTGCACCAATCACTTGAGATCATGTGCCATTAGCGAGAAGCTGTTATTTCTGGTTACTTGATCGGAAATTTCTCTACCTGAAGCCGGAAATTCCTGCTAAAAAAATTTCATGCCACGGCTGATCTCTACGTTGACCTAATCTGACTGAACCATGATCATTTAATGAACGGTTCCTCTTTAATATACAATTACGTGAGTAGGCAATTTTCAAGGAAAAGTAACTGCAATCCGTTAATACGATAGGCAATAACACGTTAGGATAGTTTTCCCTTATGTGCTTAGCAGATCCGGTCGCATATTTTCAAACCCCAATCCGATCTAGACACAGATAGGGAAAATCCTATGGAGAAAGTTCATTCAGCGTTGCCACATTTAACCTAACCTAACCTAACTTTACATATCGTAACCTAACTAAACCTAACTTAATCAAACCTTATTTAACCTAACCATATTTAACCTAACCTTACTTAACCTAACCTAACGTGTTTTGAAGCAAGTGGCAACGCTGTGTCTAGATCGGGTTGGGGTTTGAAAATATGCGATCCGGTCTCACATGTAACCTGACAGAAATGTAAAAACCTGCGTAAGGAAAACGCTTTACTTTAACATGCATGATACTTTGTTCGTATTTGCTTTCCTTCTTACACCCATTGGTGAACCAACCAGGTGAACCAAAGATTTCCTTTCCAAAAGATCAGATTAGATAGTTCCTAGACTACGAAGTAACAAAGTTCACAAATTTGCAGACCAAAAGAATTGAATTTTGCGGTATTTCATCAAGTCGACTGAAGTTGACTATCATCGAAAGCGATCGAAGATCTAATACACACGCACAAATAAAAACAAACGAAGATTCCGAACACCCGCAGTGCCAAACCGTCCACCAGCGGAAACAGCCGTGGATAATGCACATACCACAGATAAACGCTCCATTTGGAGTTAAACATAAAGCCCTAGCGTACATCACTTCAATCGAATTGACCTTTCAGTGTGACTGAAAGATAAACCCGTGCTTGTGATAATGTAGACTGAAAGCAAGAAATTGTGGTTTTCCGCAAGATTGGACACCGCGAGGCGGATTTCTTTTTCCGTTTCCTCAAAGATTTGGCCCAAATCTAATCTAGGCCTCGGCGGAAATCATACGCGTGCTAGAAAAACCCATAATCTTGGTCCCTCTCCAAGTAAGCAAATGCGCGTGTAGTGCATGAACACAGTAAAAAAAGTAGCAAATAATTAAATGCAAAAATTCGAATCAACAGCATTGTAAGAATAGTTTCTCAAGAAACGAAGTGCACCGAAATGAATTTTTAGTTGAAAATGGTACAATGGTAGAGATGTCTTGAGCATTACCTGCCTAGAGCGTTATAATATACTAGAAGGTCAATCTTCGATCGACCTTTGACCTACTGGCTTATTGTCTGTCTTACAACTAATTCACTATGAACGCATTTTGAAGACTAATATAGTTATTTTTATGCTGCTAATCATTGAGTTCTGCGCTTTAATAAACTCATCGTTAAATTGAACCCTGGATCAAATTGTAGTGAGTAAAATTGTAGTTGGTAATGCTAACCTAATGACAGGCACACATAAACTGATGACGAAAGGCGGCCACATACGGCCAGATACAGTTGTTATAATAATAAGATTGTTATTTAATTCATCCTACTTAATAAATTACAATTAATATAATAAATGTGAAGAATGTTTCAGAGAGAAGGAGGCAGTGCCATGTCAAGAC
>JAHZNP010000320.1:53405-75899 GCA_020615345.1 Triops cancriformis
AAAAGCTGTCCTCGATATCCCCAATGCAGTACTCAGGGGAGGGAACGCTATGGGGATTACCCCCACCACCACAATTACTCGCCTTCCTTGACAGTTCTTTGATGTATGCAATGCGTTGGCATTCTCTATGACCCAGCGAATGAGTGCCGGAGCTATGACTTAATACTAATTTTCAAAAAGTTGGAGTGTTTTTTTGTTTGTTTTTTTAATGTTTCGTAAAAATATATTTTAAAGGGGTTTAAAATAAGGTGTTCGAAACGGGTTTTATAACCGGTGTTTAGTGTATGATTGTTGTCATTTACAAAATGCTGTAGAATATGAACGAGATTCCTTATTCCTTAAATTGTGTTAGACTTAAAACGTAACAATTAAAAGGAAAGCAAGAGAGGAGTAACTTTATTCCCTTCCTTGCGCTGTTAATGAGTCCTTTCTTGGAAGAGGTCTTTCCCCTTGAGAAGCCTTGGAAGAGGCTTCTGAGCTAGGACGGCTTTCAGCAATAACCAGAAAGGGCCTACAAGGACTGTCCCCGAATTACAGAGTTTTTTTCTGACACTATAATACAGTAATGAGCAAAAAAACTTGTACTTGCCAAATCACAGAGGTCTAATTAAGCCTCTCGAGGCTGATTTACTTTCATTAAGGGGCGAAAGGGCTTTACCAATCGTTTACGAAGTGAAAGGCCGACCGCGAATTTTGAAAGCGAATTTCGCCTTTTGAGCAAAACTTCTGACTGACACATCTGAATTGGTTGGAAGAATAGACAATATTCATTAAAGAAAGCAACTATATTTTACGAAGGCCACTTCAACGCAGTGAATAGCAAAAAGGCTTATCTGCGAACAAAAATGCCCGGTCTATCTTTACAAGAATTACAAGAAATGTGAGCCAAACAGCAGTTAAAATATGGTGCAGCCTGAACAGGATGAAAGAACTGTGACCATCAATACTTCTACATCTTTCACTGTATTGTTTATACACTATTTAAATAACATTTTGTTTCAAACTTCGCGGTCTACCTTTTTGTATGGACAGGGATTAGTTGAAGCACCATGCCTCTTCACCCTTTAAAGAAAGTAAATCAGCCTCCAGAGGCTTAATTAGACATCTGTGAATTGGCAAGTACAGGTTTTTTTGCTCATTACTGTACAGTCAACTGAGAGTTCGTGAATAATACGCTCTTTAAGTATTCAGCGTTTAAGTAGTTTCTACTGGTTAAATGAAATGAAAAAATTCAAAGTTTTAAAAAAGAAATAATAATGTTGCTTATTTTTAACATAAAATAAAGCTAGTCCATTCACGTGCTATTGTCCATCATAGGAAAGTTTTTGTATTCAGGATATAGGGCGGAGCGCTGACGAGGAAAAGTAGTCCTAGCCCATCACGAAAGGTTATTAAAAATATCCGCATAGTAGAAGAAATCACGCGAAAAAAAGCGCTAGTCTAAATGAGTCGTTGGTGCAACAGCAACAGGTCTTGTTCCATGTTGAAAAGTCGGGACAATCCCACAATGGCCATTGTGAAGTGGACTGTCTGTTTTGCATCGTTATGGGTTTTATCCCACGGATATAATATAGACCTCGTGCATCCTCTCATATTCTCGGACCCTAACAACGCTTCGTCGTACTTTGGTTATAAAGTACAATACCACGTAACTCAGGGAATTGGTACTGTAAATGCGATTACTAGGTAATTGCAATAATCAAATAATCATAATTTCTAAATTTCTAATATTCCACTTAAACAAAACTTACGCTTTTCGTGTGCTATGCAGCGTTCTAATTGGAGCCCCGAAGGCAAACGCTACGTACCCAGAGGATATAAAAAGAAACGCCAAGGAACCGGGGCGCCTCTATCGGTGTGCAGTCAATACGAAGGGAGAAAAGTGCGAAGAGCTCGTAGTCGATGGCGGTTTTGGTAATATCGTCGATACGTGAAACACGCGAAGGCTGGACACAAATAGGATAAACGAATTTTGCCCTTCTAATGACAGGTTGCTGTGATAAAGAACAAGGTGATTACCCTTACGGTGTCAAGGACGACAAGAATTACAGTTGGTTGGGAGGTACTTTGGCTGTTCAGAGTCCCATGCAGGGTAGAATTGTGGTAAGAATGGCTTTTTTTGCCTGTTTTTTTTATCACAAGGCATTCCTAACAGCTTGTTTAGGCATGTGGTCACCTTTTGAAAAATAGAATGTACTCAAAAAGGTACCGAAAAGTCACCGGAGGCTGCCACTTTAGCAATCATACTATAAGACCGGCAAAAAACTTTGTGAAAATAGTACCACTGGATAACTCTGGTAATAACGTATTGGGCATATTGCAAACTTGTTAATTTTAATTCTTATAATTATAATTAACTTCGTTTTAGATAAGGATCTCTACCAGAGCTTTGGAGATTATTACGGCTTTTATCGATTTGGGATGGCCGGTTTCGATGTTCACTTCAGTACCCAGCCTTCCATGGTAAGCAAAGAGAAGCACAGTCGAAACTGCTCATGAAAGAACCTTCGTGCTTAGTAAAGTTTTACGTTATTATAAAAGCCAATGCAGAGAAACATTTGCTGTAAAATAAGTTTTGTCGATAATTTTTTCATATTTCTTGCATCCGAGTTTGACAGGCGTGGTCACACATTTTTAATTCTCATTCTAGGTTCCGCAAGAGTTAATTATTGGTGCCCCAGGAGTTATAGACTGGAGCGGTAAAATAATGAGCAACTCACGCAAAATTTCTTCATCCTTGTTCAAATTTCATAGGAACGATTATTCGATATAGGGATAGCGATACGGTGAAAGTGCTCAAGGATAGAGTTCGGATACATGCCAAGTACGACGACGGGCATGACTTCTCCGATGATCTAGTGCCTGACACCAGAAAGACACCATTATTAAGACGGACCAGTCATCAGTATTTCGGTAGTGTAGTCTACTAATACTGTTCCTTTTCCGCAGTAATGCTTGACATTATGCTCCAGGTTATTCTGTATTTTCTGGGAGGTTTAAAAGGAACACTAAATCGTATGTTGGCGGTGCTCCTCGAGGATCGGAACTCACAGGAAGGGCAAGTGTCTTGGTTGTTACTCTAAACACATCTTAATCTACAACAATATCTGAAGGAAAAGAACTGATAGCGGTTGAAAAAGAGCCACAAACGCATTACATCACCCCGTGTGAAATAAAGTGTTTAATCGTGTTCTTCTCTGAAGTCAGGATTGACTAATCAAAACACGTTTTCTTAAGACGGATATTCCACTAATGCGCTTTAAAAATTGTAGGTACTGATTTTTCAATTCGGGAAGGATGAGAGGGCCTCGCTTGAAATCGAACAAGAATTGCACGGCTCGCAGCTCGGCGAGTACTTCGGTGCTAGTTTACTGGCCTTGGATCTGAACAAAGATGGCTTAGACGAGCTTCTTGTTGGTGCGCCTTCGCATACTTACACGGAGGGCAAGTCTTTTGACGACGGACGAGTTTATCTTTTCACTAGCCTTCACGTATGTCCCTTCTTCGTGTTTTTTCTTGATAAAGAAGGTTTTAACTTCGCATCTGCACAATATAGGGTAGACTGCAAAAATCTGAGTTGGAGATCTCTGGCAGTCAAGCGCCAGGAGGGCACTTTGGTTCAGCAATTATCTCAGCCGGCGATCTCAATCAGGATGAATACAACGGTAATTATTGCACAACTACACAAAACATTATGAAGAATACGATCGCTTTTGCTCTGAAGGGTTAGAGCTAAGATATGTTTAAAAGCCTTTTTTAATTAACCACAAGACGTTCTTGTTGAAACCCTATGGGACAACTGGTTACTTACGTTCTTTATAGCTGTGTTCCACATCTTGATTTTTATTGGATCTCAGATGATTTTCTGGCCAATTTTTTTTATTTAATCAAAGATCCTCTATAAGAATTGCCTATAGACAAGTATACTAGTGTAATTGCTGATAATTGATATTTCGGTTTACAATAGCGACTATATACAATATTACAATAGCGACTATATATAAGTCGTCACCTTTATATAACTCATATTTTTTTTTTGTTTAAAAACTTACAATGTACAAATCTTAGATATTCTTGTCGGTGCCCCATACGAAAATGAAAACAGGGGCGCCGTATATTTGTACCACGGCTCCTCCAACGGACTCAAACAGAATTACGCGCAACGCATCGGAGCCGAACAGTTCCAACCCAGTGGGTTGTCGTTTAGAGGATTTGGAATCCACATGACGAGTTTCGATATAGACGGCAACATGTATCCTGGTAAGTTTTCTTTTAAATACCAGATACAGGTTTATCATTCGCGTGTATTCTTATTACTGCTATTTGAAGACGTGCTGATCGGCAGTTACTTGTCGGGACACGCAGTAATTTTGCGCTCCTATCCTATTATACATTTTCAACTGAATTTAATGGCAATGCCTAACCAAGTGTTGCGTATGGACGAACCATTGACGATTATGGCGTGCTTAGCGTATCGCGCACCGAAACCGATACCAGCCAAACTCTGTAAGTTAACTGCATAATATTTCCTCGTGAATAACTCGCACTCTGTTGCAAGGTGCATCGTTCACAATGCTACTAGACGTCCAGTACAACTTTGGAAGTCGACTGAAATTTACAGGATCGCAAGCCATAAATGCTGACAAATATATTTTTAACCAAACACTGGAAGCCAATCAAACCATATGCACGAATGTGACTACCAAATTCATACAGGTTTGAGTCCTCTTAATTATCCGTTCTTTCGGCGAGCGTTACTAATCTATTCTCCATCCGAAAGAGGAAATTTGATAATTCACGACCGCTAACTGTCCAACTCAGTGCAGAATTGCTAGATAACCAGCTAGAAGCGCCTAGAAATACTCCAATGTGTACCAAATTACATTCGAAAGAACCCGGTAGTCGGAAAATTAACATGGGGACAAGATCATCAGGCGCGGGTAAGTAATTGTCTTTCTGGGTCATCCCAGACTGACGCCTATTATTATTATCGGTAGACAATTTTTGCTCCACATGTCCTGTGGTGGATAAGAGTTACCAAACTACGATCAAAATTCCGTTCGCTGGCGCCTGCGGAGATCGAGCCTGCGTGGCAGATCTAGAAGTGCAAAGCAGATTTATTGCGATTTCAAAGTACGTTCCATTTAAGTAACTCTGAATCGAAGCTATGATAAACTTGACTATTTTGGCACATCAAAGCGTTACGGATTTCGTCTTGGGCTCGCAGAAAAGAATCGGTATTGAAACCACAGTACAGAATCACGGCGAACTAGCGTCAGCGGTGGTGCTTATGTTCCATTTACCGAAAAATGTGACTTTGACGCGCATGCCTCTGGAATGTGTCAAGTTGCCTGATAAGTCCAAGGTCGAATGTGAACTGGGTAACGGAATGCTGGGCAAAAATGAAACCGTAAGAACAACTTAATCTCCATCAATTCTTCATCACTCGTTAGTAAACACGCCAAGATAGTTATTGATCTCAAAACATGCCACACGAGTAAGGCCGTACTCGTACGGGTGTGGGGAGTTGCTTTGTATATTCATTGCAGGCTTGTGCCGAAGCATTTTTGGGGGGAAAATGAGCTTGAACAAAATCCAAGACCATTTTATTTATATTGAAAAATCGAAATCCAAGTCCAACTCTTCGTACCGCCAGCGATGCAAGTCCAAATCAAAATCAAGTACAAAGAAAAAAGAAACAACTTAAATTAATTTCATTTCGGGGCTGGGTCAACCCCCCCCCCTTTACGCACGGCCTTGTATCCGACCAAATTTTTTACATACCAGATCCAATCGCTTTTGAAAGATTAGAGGCACCGATATCAACACAAAATGATTCACAACGAGTATCGCGTACGACCATCTTCCACTTGTGTCCTGTGCTCTGAGTCTTTTTCTTGGCGCTTTTCTTGGAATATTTCATATCTGATTAATTTTTATTTCTTAAAGCGATGTCTCTTACCATTAATTACACAAACTATATCGCTCATTCATTTATCACCATTGTTAATAGGAGCAAATCAGCTTTTTCGTGGACTTATCTGCCGTGAGTCTAGAAACTCAATCCCTGACCTTTTACTCGGAAGTAACGACTAAAAGTGACCTCAAACAATCAAAGTATACCCACAATGCCACTCTGAGTATCAACCTCCACGTGATTGCTGACATTACTATCTTAGGGTTTGTCCTTTTCTATCTTTTAATGGTGCGATGGGATTACTTGTCAAATTTTGGCTTTAATATGCTTTTCGGCGAAATGGTGAAGTAAGCAAATAACGTGGTGTTTTCTCAAAGGCATGTGGTCCGTGATCAGCTGACATACGACCGACCTAACGATTCATTCAGCGGTAGCACTTCGGTACCCTTTAGTCACCAATACGAAGTACAGCTTAATTGCGATTACCACGCACCCGATAATTCATGTTCGATTTCGTATAGATCTCCAAATACCACGCAAGTCCTTTAGACTTGATTCAATTCGAGTTTGACGTACCAGTGAATTTAATCGTGGGCGACGAATGTATAACTATTGTAGAGCTGCATGAACCTTTGGTGAGCAGCTCTCGCGCATGAAAAAAGGAAAAAGATGGTGAAATTTTTAAAAACATTTCTGCAGGCCACGCAAGACAAAAGTCTTCTCAGCTGTAAAGGGCCGTTCACTTCCCGCAGTACTGAGAGTTCATTTCAAAAACCCGACAAAGTAAATGAGATCGACGAATCTGAGGAGGTCGAAGAGGAAGTCGTACGTGAACGTCGGGACGTCAACTTGGGTCAAACACAACATAAATCCCGAGCCAAGCGTGGCCACGACTACCCGGAGGTGCTGGCACTGACTGCGCAGCAAAACTTGACTTTCGACAACCAAACGAGAAATGTTCCTCTGAACCGTACCTCGTTTTTCAACTGCTCGATGCCCAACGTCCACTGCGCTCGCGTGACCTGCGACGCTGCTTCTATTGAGAATGGCACACAAATCACTGTTATTCTAAAGGCTTCTATCAATATTCAAGCGTTGTGTATGAACGAAATCTAAATGTATACTTTGTACACACCTATGTTAAATTTCTATTCTTTACTACCAAACAGGGCCATATGTGGACAAACGTGAAATTATTATGATCTCTTCCATGGGTCACGTCAAAATTCTCAAGCCTGAGAAAGGACAACAGCCTATTAATCACAAGTATATTAATTTCTTAATAAATACGCGCTATATAAACACATTATAACGATTCCTCTTTAGGCCGGACGCTGCGACTGCTTCTACGTGGTTTCATCCGAACCAGGCACAAGCGGAAGATAAGATTCCGCTGTGGATTCCTATTGCGTCCGGTATTGGAGGATTGCTCATCTTGCTCTTAATTGGCACTATTCTTGCTCGAGTAAAAAATATATAAATAAATATTCCCTAAACTCTGACGTTAATTTTTGTTGTTTAGTGTGGCTTCTTCAAACGGAAAAAGTATGACAGAATGCAGCAAGAGACTCAAGAGTCTGCAGAGAAACAACAGGTACGTCTCCGTATTTCGATGTTGCCGGATTGACGTGGTTTCCCGTGCCACCTGTCCGGGTCGAAACTGAACGCCGCCATGTTGACCCCTAGTAGTGTATTTTTCTGTCATTGGCCGTTTTCCTTTATAAACTTATGGCAAAAAAAAACATATCGCTAGTTATTGGCTACCCTGAAACGAAAAGAAAAATTGTCATAGGAGCCTAACATGGCGACGTTCATTATCGCCCAAATGGCAGTACTGAACAATCAATCAACTAATTCTTGAATGAACAAGGAATTTGGGCGTATTCAAAATAATTAAGGCATTAATGCACGAAATATTTTTCCGTAGGATATACAACCAACAGACGAACAAAACGCGTTAGAGGAATTCGAATTTGAAGCGCGTCACGAACAATGAAACACTCTTTTGCTGTAATGTCATCCATTTTTGTGCATTTGTTTGCTTTGTTTCCTAATAGCGTTTAGTGAAATGCTACATGCGCAAGTCTTACACTGTAAAAGAGGGTCTACTCTTCATAGGTAGGGCGAAAAATCTAAATGCAGGGCCTTTTAAATATAAAAGATATATAAGGAGGTACATATACGCTTATAATTAAGGTGCATATAAACTTTGAACATCGGCATCATCCATAAGGGCTATTAAATAGTGAATTTAAACAGCGTTTTTGTCTTTTTGCGAGAAATGTTGTATGTCTGTTTATGTTAATTCCGAAGTTGAGATAACGCTCATAACCCACGGAACCTATTCACACTATTGTGCTATTTTTTTGCATCCTTCTTTTACGTTTTAGTTGTTGTAATGTTTTAAAAACTGCTTCTTAAATAAAAAAAACTCGAATCAATCCCTGCCATTTTACGGTACTACGCCGGTCCCATCTGATAAGACCAAGTGACATGATCTTTTTTGTACGATCCTAACACTGCACCACACCCTAACTTGTCGCTAGCAACATAAACATAGGGTGGTCTGTCTAGTAAAATACCAGGCAAATTAAAGATCGGCCAGTAAAATTCCAAATTATGTCAACTAACTCGTTTCAAGTCCAGCGAGAAATACAAATGCGTTACGGCAACGAGCTTATGCTCGCGCCGGTAATCCCAATAAAAAATAAAATAAAAATGCGTTTCCTAGGTGTGCTACATACAGCAGGACGTGTTTATCACGATATTTAGCCACCATGCTTGTGAGAAAGCTTGTATCGTTTTCTTAGACAAAAATCAGCCAGAAAGAAAAACATGATCCTCAAGAACTGTTGAAAAGGCTATCAATACTTGCACGTGAAATATGCGTTTGTGAATTTCCTGCAACTTAGCTATCCGTTTGCAATCTAATTAATCCATTTGCCCATGTTAATACACATTTCTGATCAAAAAGCAAGTTCCACAAAAATGGAAACAATAGGAAGTGTAACGCTCCATTGGGCAGCGGAATCTCGATCTAAGAAGAAACCTGGAGATATCTATTAAATCCTGCAATTTCATTGCACATCATCGCACTGATCATAAAATGAAACAGTATAATTAAATAGGGAGCAGTCCTGTAAAGATTTACTCTCCTCAGGAGTAATTTTGCGTACTATGAAGTACTAAACGTCAGTTGCGGTGCAAATGTTCCCAGCTTATGCATCTAATATCCCTTCTTTATTTTAGCGAATTTGCGGGATGATACGAAGGCACATTATGAGATATGGACGACTTCTACCATTGTCTGATATTACCTTTAAGTTACCGCGAGACGAAAAATCTTTCCAGCAATCGCATTTGCACTCTCGTAAGTTCACGACGTTTATGATGCACGACTTGGCAAAGATTTTCGCTTTCTTCATAACGGCGTCGAACATTATAGCTTGGCTTAATCAAACCCCATGCCATTTTAGGTTTAACTGTCTCCTGGTACTTCGTTAAATCAGGATGCTACTGTAACTGTAAGACCAATTCCATTGAAAGATCGACCTGCTTCTCCTTTGGGCTTCCCGTAACGAATAACATAACGCGTTTCATAGACACAAGCTCGTCCACCACAAACAACCCTAAAAGCACAAAAATAATTAATAATATTGCATGGCTTCATAACATTCGATAAACAAACTTACCCTGATTCCAGTTATTTTATTGAGTCCCACGCTACTTCAAGAAGGAAATTAGAATTTGACTCACTTTCATCGTGTAGATATCAGTGTTCCAAATCTTTTCTTTGGGCGGATCTTCAGTTCACTATCGATCATTCGTCAACTTCAGTCGATCCAATCCGATCAAATTCAGCAAAACTTAAAAAAAGTAGATTCGGATCTGGAAAGATCCCTCACTCGGAACTCTCGTTCTGTTTCCATGCTCCCGAAACCCACTATATTTTCTATTTTAAATTCTACTTTGATCCTTTCAGTTTTCGTTTTCCAGATATTTCTTTCATGGGAGGCTATGCTACTTGGATAGCCAATTTTAAGGCATGAGTTGGCTTACAACCAATAGATGGAGGAACATCCCCTTTCCTGCCAAAAAGACGACTGTCGGTTGCCAGCAAGTGCAGTAGAGATAATAACAAGGGAAAAGTGTTGGAGAGACCAAGTGTTAAAACTGATGCGTTACTTCACATTTCTTTAGTAACAACGACTGCTACTGTGTAACATTGTTTACAGTGCAATAGCGGTAAACTTTTGGAGCTTTTCTTGGTTCTTATATTGTGCTGGTAACAACCACGAGGCAGTGCTATGCGTTCCTTGCGAAACGTTGGCGATAAATGAATAATTGTCGATGCGCGTTAAAAGGTATTGCATTTTACACTTCCTGTGCTTGCACTTTTTTACGCGAGTTAAGTAACGCAAGTTTGATTGGCCTGTTTTATGTAGAAAGTTTATTTGTAAAGAAAATCTTCTGTTAAACTCTAAGGCTAGGTTTACACAGAATGTAGAAAAAGTGTGGAAAAAAAGGAAAAGCTCCTGAATATAGGGATAAAGGAATAGAAAATTATTTGTAATTTTTCCACATTTTAAAACTGCTTAAACGGCACAAAATTCCACACCATCAAACCACAAAAAATATAATATATCATACACTTTGAATGTTTCACTGAGCACTTGGTCGTTTTCCGGATGTAGGTGTCGCTAGCTGACACTCAGGCGCTGGTAAAGCAGAAGCCTGGCTCGCTGAACGCGGAGACTTGGTAGTACAGTCATACTCGAAGAGAGGGCCAAGTGTAGCCATGATTAGCGACTGACTGTTCATTGACTGAGTTGCATTATCCAACAACAGAACATTAGTTAATCCAACAATGGAAACAAAAACACATTTCAAAATTATTTTGAATTACTTTCTTAAAGTAAAACTAATTCTACCGGAGTAAAACATAAGAGAAAATTTTAAATTAGTTAACATGGCTAAAGAGTGGGAAACAGCCCGAAGTGCAGTTATAGAAGATCAAAGCAAAGATTAATAGCGGCCACCTTCTGAAGCTGCCGATTTCCGCGGAGCCAGACTCGGGGCTTTCGGAAAGCTTCTTCGTCCTGATTTTCTGCCATGATTTCATTCGCAGGTGCTGAGTGTCGAAAATAATTAGGAATTAATAACTTGTAATATTCGAAATTATTTATTTCGAATTACCCGACCCTGTTGCATAGGGTTGAAATACGAATTCAGTAACACATTGATTAAGGGTACCATTCTCTGACTGACTGGAACTGTTGGTCAGATGGAGAGTATATTCCGTGGGAATACGTGGTAAAGGAGTTTCCGGGCGTTCCTACATTGATCAAAGCAGAGGAATTAACGAAACTGGCAAATCAATTTAATCACAGTCACTTAATAAATTTTATTAAATTTACTAAAAAAAGTCTAGAATAGCTGAAGATATGTAAATAAGGAAAGAAAGAAAATTAGTGTATAAGAGTTACGTTGTAATTCAGAAAAAAAGTATAAAAACAGAAGCAAATAGTCACTACTGGTCGCTGCAGAGCAACTTCATTTTCGACCGCAGTCTTCTCGTTGACCAACACACTATTGAAATTGTCCAGAAATAAGGGGAATTATTCAAAGTCACTCGCAAAGAAAATTAATAGCAGTTTTGCCGTCATAATTTGAATATTCAATCTCTGACAAAAGTTTTAAAATAAACAATAATGAATAAAAAACAATAACGATGAAACGAAGTGTTCTAAATCAACAATTGAGTTTACCAGGGTGTTTCAATAGGACTTTTCACATCTTGCTGCAAAGAGACTACTTTGACGGCGTAAGCTGTCACTTCGTTTCGCTCCATGATTATCAATTAAGCTGGCAAAGAATAGATAGCGGCGAAACTATACAGTTCAACCTGGCTGACGTAACTTCAGAAGAGAACTAAAACCAATTGCGAAACCACTAACACTGGTACGAAGGTTTGAAACTGGATGTATCCAATATTTCTAGAAACGACGTGTTACCGAAGTTCGGTAGGAGTAACCTTTACGGTCCTTCTAGACGACGGTGTTCCTCTGCGTACAGCCGCGGGACACGAACCAACAAAGGGTAAACACATAAAACACATACGATTCTTGCGGAGCAACACGACCTTTTTGTAACGTAGCGATTTAATCACATTTTGTACGTTGCTTTGCAACTTCTAATGCTCTCTTTCGAGTTTCTAGCAACAACTTTTGTTAGTTTTTTTTATAGAAATTCTGTCCCTTGGGCAAAGTATTTGTACAGTAGGTACTTAACCATGGTTAAAACCAAACAGTTAAGGGCGCCTTTCCTCCACAAACCTTACTTTCCCGTTTATTTTAACCACGTTTCATTTTAACCACAGTATTTTAACCGTACTCTCCCGTTTCATTTTAACCACACTTGCATTCAAATCACCTCCGTAATTGTCTTCAAATCTGAATTTGAAATAATTTTGCTAGTTTTCTAGAAGACGTGCTTATTTTTCTTCCAACTTGGAAAAGGCCTCACGTGTTAGTTCACAAGTAAACGAACAATTATTTAAAAAGAAGTGTAGGCCAAAACTAACTTAACATGTAACAAACAGAAACTAATGCAAAGATTATTTGCAGCAAATTCTTACAACGCGTTCCTTCATTTAACTGTCTGTATTTAACTCCTGGTATCTGTCTTCTACCATTATCCTGCCACGACTGCCCGCTCACTTCTTGACCCCCAGCATCCTCAAGTGTCACCTCGTGTTGCCAACCTTGGGGGTCATCCAGGATGACAAATGGCAGTCCAGTTCAGCCTAAAGTACCCACCAAAATACCAGTTGAGTTAAGAGTTCAACTGAACTGCCCATTTTCGTTGACAATAAAATGCACCCTTGGGTGATGAATCAATATTTGCTGGGTTTAATATACTTTTTTCTTTCGAACTCCACGGGGATGTGTGTAGTATTTGTTCGGCTATATATTATACAGCCGGCATAATACAAAATAAAAGTTAGGAAAATGTTCAATTTTATTATTGAAAGGTGAAGGTATTGGGTCATTCAGTAAGTCGTGTCACCTTTTCAAACCCTTTCGCATTCAAACAGCCCGGGTTTTTCTCTGAGTGCGCGTGTCCACTTTTTTCTTCACAAACAAGCAAGACGAGTCTCTCACTGACATAGTAACCAAATTTTGGTAATTTTGACGTGAATATGAAGTTTCTGTGCAACGCTGAAAGACGAACAGTACCGCTGGAAATTATTGCTTTTTTCTGAGTTATAATTTCCACAAATGTCTCAACGCTCCGGAATGAACTAAAAAAAATTGTGCAGCTTATAGTCTAGTGCCCTAAAGGAACCCATGGTTCGGAAACGGTGTCCGCTGTTTCAAAATGGAAATTTTTAAATCAAAGATGGTAATTGACCGGGTCGCCCTTAAGAGGTCGATACCGACCAAATAACGAATTTGGTGGAGACAAAGTGATACCTAACAATTCAGGAGATACAGGAGACCGTCAACGTGTCACAAAAAAGCGTTGTGAACCACCTGAAATTTGCTAGATACGTGAAAAGAGCGGACGCGTGGCTCCCGCATGACCCGAGCGACAGAACCTCGAACAGCACGTGGACTCGTACAATTTATTGCTGAATAAAACCAATGAGCTTAATTTTTTGAGAAAGATGATTACCGGAGGTTAAATATAGATTATCTGAAATCACGTAACGAGAAAAAATCTCGAGGATTAAGGGGCAGACGCCCACAAACTGTCCTTAAAGCTGGGCTCCATCGGAAGAATGTGATGCTGTGCATCTGGTGAGATTTTAAGGGAGTGGTTTGTTGTGAACTGTCCTAGAAGGCCAAACCAGTAATGGCGACAATTACTGCGAGGATTTGGGAAATTTGAAAGATTCCATTGCTCAAAAGCGTCCGGAATCGGCCAACAGAAGAGGCGTAACGTTTCACTACGACAACACCCGACGATACATATCTTTGCGGACCTTACAAAAACTGTTGAAGTTTTTCTGAGATGTTCTAGCACACTCTCCTTACAGTCCTGGTATTAGTCTATCAGATTACGGTCGTTTCTGCTCCCTTTAAAATTGTCTTCATGAAGAAAAAAAATAGCAAATCTGGAGGCCATAAAAACGCACCTCGATCAGTTTTTTGCACAAAAATAGGAGATGTTCTTGGAGAAGGGAATCTTTGATATACCCAATCGATGGGCTAAGATGATCGAGCAAAACAGTCCATATATTTAAAAAAAAAATTCGTTGCGTACAGAGAAATTCGTTTTCAAATATTCGCTAAAAAAGCGACGCGCCTTACTGAATGGCCCAATATATTGTTTTTCAAAGCTGTTCATTCTTTAGAATTTCGAGCAAACGAAAGAGCCTCACTGGTAAATATGTGAAGCGCACAAGAACGAGCACGCGCGATAATAAAACGTATGATCTACAGCTCTAGTTGTAGCGTACCAGCAAGGTAAAAAAATAGACTGAAAATGAGAGCGAATTAAAGAAACATTGAAGAATAAACTTTCAGCACATCAAATTTGAGTTCGGTTCATAGCACTGGGTGGATAAAATGAAAGAGAGAAGTTGATTTGCTAGGTATAAAGCTGTATTCACAATGTAAACTCACGCTAAAATAAGGAAACATATATGTCCTTAAAACCCAATAGGAGAGGAAAATGATTCGATTAGTCTTAAACCAATTGAAGGTTGCCGTAAGCCTTCTTTTCAATGTTGCAAAGGTTGATTCCTTTTTCGATGGTCATGTAACCATTGATGCCCCAGGTAGTATCCCAGCTGTTGCGCACAATCCAGTAGGGAGGATTGTTGTTATTGTTGTAACCAACTATATTCACAGCATGAGTAATGGTGCTGTTGATTGTCTCAGGATCGCAGGTGACGGTGTCGCTGTAAATGCCGTCACTGGAGAAATTGTCCGTTTTAAGCTTTTTGTTTATTTATTTATTTAATTTAATTGCACACCTGTAGAAACTGAATTCGTCGCCATCGGCAAACATGGCTACGGCAAGGGGGCCATTGCTCAAAGCCTGTTCCATGGCGCTTACAGTAGAAAGATAATTGAACGTTTTGACGTGAGCAACTTGACTAGAGCTGGCATACTTGCAATTACCGTTCTACAAGAATACAAGAAACAAGAAATTAAATTAAAAATAGAAAATGAAATAAGAAACAAAATGATATATGCACACAAAAAATCAAAAGTGGTAACGTTGAGAAGTTGGATTTGGTCAATTATAACGTACCCAAGTTTCAGTTTTTCCAGACACATAGGGATACGAAGCACCGCTAACCATATTTTTGGTGTTTTGCCAGGCCTCGGAGTAAAACCCACCGCCGCAACCATCGTAGTTGTAGGTGCAGTCAACAAGGTTTTGTTCACTGAAATTTAAAATAGAAATGAACTTCGGGTTCTTCACGAGTGAGATTATGCTGGTTACCTTAAGAGAACAGGAGCCGAGAGCTTCTTCTTCTTACAGTTAGCGTACTAAATGGAAAAAATGCATTGAATATTAAAGTCCTATTGCCGAATAAATATGTGTATAGCTAATACCTCCATCAAGTTAGTGGCAGCGAAAGCCCAGCAAGATCCTATGTCGCGTGTTAAACATAATTAATATGATAAAGACAGCGGAACGCGCAAGAGGGATGTTAACTTTTTGTGCTGTACATTTCATACTTACCACAACTAGCTTGGTTTTTAATAGCAGGCATGCATTTGTCGTTTCGCAGGTCGACCTGCAAGACAAGTAAAGTAGGGCGTAAAATGTACAGTACATGTTTAATTTAGTTTAATTAGTAGTCATTTTAGTGTCAATTACGGTTGATGGGGTTTGACGATCAAATGGGGTCTGCAGTTCTACGGATTTGGGCGTAGCCAATTTCAGCTTAGTTCCCATCATCATACTCAGTTCTGCGTCAGTCTGATTTGAAAAGTAATCAAATAAAATAAATTATGAAATTTTGTGAGAAAGTTTAAGGTACGTTACGTTATCGTACTCGTTAATTACGAAAAATCTCCTACCTTATCAGCGAGGTGGTTAATCTTGAGGGAGTAGGAGTGTTTGCCTTTAGCGTGTTCGTCGTTGTGCTGGGCGATTTTCTTGGCGCGTTCTTTGAAAAGATTGCGGCGTTTCTCTTCCTCACTCTTGTCCTTGTAATGCTTATTGTGCTTGCCCTGGGTAGTCAGACAGACGGTAAGTTGGATTAAGCGGAGATTATCAAAAATAATAAATTTTACCTTGTATTCTTCCCATTCCTGATCTTCCGTGGGAGCGGAGAAGGCCAGTAAAGGCAAAAGTACGAGCAACAGGAGGAAGGTGGGTTTGAAGTACATATTGGTAGATGAAATTCAAGTGCGGATCGAGAAGAGGTCTCAGGTACTTCTAACTGGAGACTTGACTTTCTTCTGAGTCTGAAATACGGTCAGCCAAGCTTGGCTTTTATAGGAGCTTAAGCAGTGCATCCTGGATGCGTGAAACACATTTTGTTGGAAGACGGGAATGAAGCGGTCAGTTTGCACAACTGGAATAGGTAGCCTTTATAAATAAAAATTCCACGCTTCGAAATGCGTCGGGGAAGAGGTTGCCACACGTTTGCTCATGATAGAAGCGCTCGCCGAATTGTTTGCGTGGGGTGCGCAGTTGAGCACACAGATATGAGTTACAAGTTGGAATGGTCCGTTCGTTCACTTGTGGATTCAGCCGTGTAGTACTGCGTTTAGGGTGTAGCTTTAACTCAGCTGTGGGGCCATGACATAATTATGCAAACAATGTAGTGTCCGACTAGAAGTTTGTAATAGATTCATAGAAACGTTTATTGGGGTGTTTAATAAACTTATTATTATTAACGGGTACCTACCGCGGTATCCATGAATTTTTTATTATTTTTTTATTTTTCACCAGCGTGAGCAGTCGCTCTTTGCTGGCTTGGAATTTTTAGTACACACATTTTGTGAGTAGGGGCTTTTCACAATTGGGTCAATTATAGCAGGCTATAATGTGCTCCTTGATTTTTTAAGGAGGGGGATGGCATTTTTAACGAACGTGGCTATTGCTACAAAGGCTTTTGAGTTGCATAGAAAAAGGTTCGCATTGAAATGGATCTTTAGTTTTGACGGTTCCCTTAATAATTCTGCTCTTATTTTGTTCAGCCATCTACAGTGGGGAAAATGTGTTGTAGATCTTGTTTAGTATGGTCTGAACATGGCGAAGTGGAGTATTTGTCTTTTTAATTTTATAGAGGTAGCATTTTATTGGAACGTGTGTGCAGCGTAATCTAATCAAGGTAGATGTAATAAACCTTTTAAAATTGAGTTTCCTCATCGGTTTGAACGATGGAGTAACTACTAGGTTTTGGTGGGGGAGACTCTTTCATCCCATTTTGTGGTCCAAATTTGTTGAAAGTATTTTTTTTTAGTTCGGAGTCTTTCTTTAGTATCATTATTGGAAAATCTAAAGATGATGCGTTTTTCGATATTCGAACTGAGCACGTATATCTTGCATGTTTTGATACGTAGTCCGTTTGCAGGGTTAGGTGTGGTTTAGAGAGCATATTATAGTGTACTCGTTAATTATTCATGTATCATATATTGATATGTCGGACATATGATAATGAGCATGGGTACTTAGCAAAAAAAGTATGCTAGATAATGTTTTAATCCTTTTTTCATTAGCTACCGGCGTGAGCTTAAACCGTTTCCAGAAGAGGATTTCCGTACGAGTTTCACTTACACTATATTTGGCCTACGTACAGCACCTAATCGTTCTTAAAACTGGGCTTAATTTATAAATGTCCATTCCTTTACGAGGTCTGACAGCATGTGCAAACTGCGTCGGTCGTTAGAAAGAAATAACAGGCAACAATATATGAGTTCTAAGTAAGAATATTGAAGAAACAAAAGTTAGCTCAGCTGTTAATATTGTATACATACGGCCAGATTAATGAAATACAGTCGCTATAGACTAGATATTTGCTTCAACTGCAGAATTCAACCCTTTTCTTAATTCAAGCATTTTACTTGCGGTTCAAGTACTGGATATTGGTTTTTGGGTATTGGTCCGTTGTACGAAGATTCATTTGCACGTGAGGAGATGCCATTTCCCGTAAGTTACTATGGAGGTCTTCTTAATCCTGAACCCCAGCTACATTTCAATTAACAGAATGTACAGTAAGTCTACTTCCAAACTCAACAGCAAATGCAAGACCATAAAGATCCTCGCCCGCTCAGCCTTTGTAAACTTTCATCTTTATCTACACTGTTAAAAAATATGTGAATTCACAGTGCAACAAAAAATTATAAGGACTTTACTGTAAAAAAAACATAATTTTTTTCTACTACAAGTTCGTGTTAAAAAACTTTTTTACGTACTTGTACAGTGAAGTCCTTAATTTTTTGCTGCACAGCGAATCACTGTAAATTCACAAAATATTTTTTACAGTGTAACCGAATTTATCGCAAGTCATTTCCAATGGATTGTACAGGGTGGCCCGAAAGTCCTATAACACCTGGGTTCTTTTGCTTGTAAAAAAAGATTGGCGCGAGAAAAACGTTCGATTTAAGTCTCCCTAGGTTCAGGACTCATTTCTTAACGTAACCGGTGCGGTAGACATCTTTCGGGTCTTGCGTGAAAGGCAACAATGAATTTTTAGTCGAGTGAGGGTCATGACCGATACGAGTATTTACACGGTGGAAGAAAGGCTTGTTGCCGCTGTGTGGGTCCACGAGCGGACACACAGGAAAAAACATGACAAACATTATGGAAGACTTCGTAACTCGTTTTAAGATGCCGTTTTAAGAAACCGAAGCTTAAAATCGACAGGCATCATGGAAACTGTGTGGTTTCAACAGGACGGTGCGCCTGCAAATTTTGCGGTGTCCGTCTGTGACTGGCTCGACGAAAATTGTCCAAATCGTTGGATTGGATGGGGAACAAATCAGTCACCTGCACCATTGCCTTGGCCACCACGAAGCCCAGATCTTACCACTCCAGACAATGCTTTGTGGGGCTTTGTGAAGGAGAAGGTGCAAAAGCGCCGGTATTCTTCTAACGACGAGCTGAAAAAGGCTATTCGGGACGTCTTTAAAGAAGTGACCCCCAGAATGCTCAAAAATCAAACCAGAGAACATGGCTTCGTATTCTCCTTTGCAGGGATCATGGTGGATCTCATACTGATGTTTTAGACCAATAAAATACGATTTTTCTGAATAAACTGAGAATTGCAAGCGAAAGTGGTCTGACTTTTTTTTCATTGTTGCGGTTCCCTAAGGGTCCGCAAGATGGCAACTATCCCGGTCACATGCCGGGATGAGTCCTGAATGTTAAACAGGCGTCACCGATGTTTTTTATGCAACTTTTTTTTTACAGGCAAAAGAACCCAGGTGTTATAGGACTTTCGGGCCACCCTGTACAATACAAACAAGACAAAAACGACTAGGATACATTCCCCATTCACTAAAATATTGAGTATGCACAGATAGTATAGTACTCGGCGGCCGTAAAAAAACTCGCCCCAGCCAAAAGAATTGCAAAAATGTTTTTGACACAAATGTATCTATTTGTAACACAGCTTTGCGTTAGAACAAGATTTTTGTAACTGTTTTTACAGCAAAGTTGTTATATTATTTGCTGCGCAACGATTACCTTTAAATCCACAAATTTTTTACAGTATAATAGCAATGCAAATACGCAGCAGATCTGATGCCGAGTCATAGTTTCTAAAAAATGTCTTCCGAACCGTCAGAGAACCTAAAAAGTGCAAAAAATCGACGAAGTTCGAAAAATAAGGGGATTCGTTACATCTTCCGTTTCTTCTGTAGGTTTACGTAGGCCTTTCGTGTGTACCTGTTAATTTCGTCCACAATCGCCGACACTTCAATATAATCAGGTCTTTTTTTGCGAGATATTACTGTATTTCCCCATCCGAGTTAAAGCAGTGTTACAAAAGAACATTGACTTGGTAGCCAACAGTGAAACCGAATTACTAAAATTCTTAGACCATTTGGACATTGCCATAAGCGAAAGATTCAACGTTGCAGAGGTTGATTCCTTTTTGGATGGTCATGTAACCATTGATGCCCCAGGTAGTATCATAGCTGTTGCGCAGAATCCAGTAAGGAGGATTGTTGTTGTTGTTGTAACCGACCAATGTCACGGCATGGTTAACGGTAGTGTTGATAGCTTGGGGGTTGCAAGATACCGTGTCGCTGTAAATGCCGTCACTGGAAATTTTTGTACAATTTTTAAAGTTTATTTATCCCAAATACTTGGGCAAAACATCCTAACAGTTATACGTACTCGTAGAAACTGAACTGATCGCCATGGGCGAATAGCGCAACGGCAAGAGGCCCGTTGCTCAAAGCCTGTTCCATAGCGCTGACAGTCGAAAGATATTTGGACGATTGGACACGAGTCACTTGGGCAGAACTGCCAAAGTTGCATTGGGCGTTCTAATGGAAGAGTTTACATGGTATGTGTTAATGCATATCAATCAATACCAGAGCGGGACAAAGTCAATTCATTGATTTGACTTCACAAACGAGTTGACTTGCAAGAATTGACTTTAAAAATGAATTGTCTTAAATAAAAATTTGATTTTGACTCAAAGTCAAATAAAAATTTGACTTTGAAAAAAAAAACTTCTACCCCGCACAACTTTGTGTAGAAGGAACACGTGTGAGCTTTGGACGTTTATCCTCCCCCTTCGGACGTGTATTATCCCCTACCTTCTTCTCTGGGAACCAAGTAATTAAAAAGTCAAAGATTCGAGCGCCTCAGTTACCGTTAAACCATAGTAAGATAGGCCAAATTCGAGAAAAATGGAGTCAGTCGCTTGCAAGGTACTCTAACAAGTAAATGCCTATGTTCCTTTGGGAAAAGAAAGAAACGGAAAAGTATAGTATAGAATCGTCTAGTAAAAGTTCCTGAAAAGCTAAACACTTACTAATTCTTTTCTCGAGCCACAATATAGCTTGAACTTGAATTCTTTTTCTACTTTTTAACTTCGAACTGAATTTGGTTAGTTACTTAGGTAAGTCCTGAAATGAATCGAATTGAATTTGACTTGACTCGGGAAAGTCCCGAAAAGACTGACTTGACTTGAGAACATTCCGAAATAACTTGGATTGACTTGAACGAAGTAAAATTGAAAGAAGACTTCGACTTGAAATTCCAAAAATCTTTTTGACTTTGACTTGATTAGACTTTCATTTACCTTGACTTTGCCCAGGTCTGATCAATACACAGTTCTACACATACCCAAGTTTTGGTTTGTCCAGAGACGTAAGGATAGGAAGCGTTGGTAACAATATTGTTGGCGTTTGTCCAGGCAGTGGTATAAAATCCACCATTGCAACCATCGCGGGTGTAAACGCAGTCAACAAGGTTTTGTTCACTATAAAGTTTTTTAGCGTATATAATTTTAAAGGAATCATAAATTCTATTTATTCGCGTCGGGGGTAGGATTTTGTTTACCTGAGAATAACAGGAGATTGGAGATTACTCTTCTTGCAGTAAGCGTACTGTAAAAAAATAATTTAAATAACGTGTCCTGTTTAAATGTATGTTTCGGGTTATACCTCCATCAAGTTCACGGCAGCGAAAGACCAGCACGATCCTGTTTCACAAGACAAATGCGATTAGGACCGAGCAAGTGACAGTTTGTGTGTGTAAATATTATAATTACCGCATTGTTTCTGGTTTTTCACAGGGGGCATGCAAGGGTCGTTGCGCAGATCAATCTGAATCAATTTAACGTAATGGTTAGCGGATGATTTTAACGTGTAGAGTATTCTCCTACCGTTGGTGCATTTTGACGATCGGCCTGGTTCACGAGTTCGGCGGATCCGAAAGATCGCAAATCGGCCCTAGAAGGGGCAATAGCTCCCATAATGCTTTTCAACTCATCCTCGGTCTGATTTTGGAGGAGAAAAGAAACAGAAAAGTTGGTTGGAGATGTGACAGTTTTAATGTTAAATTATTTTTTCCCTTAAATTAGCGCCACCTACTGGCTGATAAAGTAAACTTGGCTACTAAACGTTCAACTCGTGGTACCTGCAATAAGGCTGTGCTGTAATTGCTTCATTTCGTCTCAAATGTTAAAGCTTAAAATTTCTCAAATGTCAATCGGGTATGTTTTTTGTGTATCATCCCCCCAGAAGGGACGCATAGTGAGAACCAAAGACCCAATATCTCCCGAAATCACCAAAAGGACGTATTCGCTGAAGTTTTGCTTTGAAATCTGATGAAACTCAGGGCCATAATTTAGAAGCAGGTAAAACATTTGCACTCCCATCACTTTCGTGAAAAATAAGGTATAGACTTTACGTCAATTACAGGTGGTAACTATTCATCCCTTATTATCATTATTTCTGCCCATGGCAATTGGCAAAACTAAGAACAACCGTACAGAACCGTCTGGGAGTAGGGGTTATTTGGTAGCCTAATGGCGGACCTGTAATTAAGCTTCACTAGATGTCGTTTCTGAATTTCGAAATAACTCTATCCATTAATTGTTAAAAAAACATGAATAATCTCATATGTAGGTAATAAATTACATA
>JAHZNP010000321.1:0-40437 GCA_020615345.1 Triops cancriformis
AGAGGCCTGATTAGACTTCTGTGGTTTTCTGTGTCTAGTTTTTTTTGCTCTTGACTGTACAGTAGTCTAGTAAATCATACGTAAGAGAACCTCGTACATAAGAGACAGGTTGTTCGGTTTTATCAATCGTACAGTAGAAGTGTACAATCGAATTGTTAGCTCTATTTTGTGCTATTATTAATGTCATCCATCAGAAGTTACTCTTCGAAGTACAGTACTTTGAACATTATTCTTCAATTTTGGTACCGATTTTCGCAGTGTTCATTGTATAACGTCATTTTGTAAGGTTTCTCGCCCTGCGAAAACTTTTTGACAGGTGGGACGTGACACCGTTTTTTTAATATAAATACTTCAAATAGTAGCTGTTTCTGCAGTTGCATGTGTAATTTGGAATGAAACTCTTCATATCTACCTTTTATTATAAATACTGAGGGCGCTAATGAGTATGACATAATTTTAAAGTAGAACTCATGTGATGTAAAGAAGGGCAATTAGCATGAGGGAATTATTGTCAGATGATCAGTCTACATCCTGTTTTTATTTTTCACACAGGATGCTTAAAAGTAACGTATGATTTTGTAAGAGGAAACGTTGCGAACGAAAAAGGTGGAAAGAAGAAAACAGAACTGTTGGAGTATAATATTCCAGGAACGTTTCATAGATATATTCCCCAAATACTAAAGGCGTTGCGCTGTGCGTGTATGGGTGAATGGGGGGGATGCACCCCCACGAGAATTGGTCAGAGGGACTAGTTGGCCAAACTTTGTTCGTCCTCGGTAAAACCTGGAAATAGAAAGCCCCAGTTCAGCAACTTTAGAGATTTTTTCCGTTCATAGATGACACTAGTATTTTTTCTTTAAGCTCCTCCCCTATGGGCTATGTTACATTATTGTCAGCAGGTGACAGTAGGCGCAAAAAGCGCCAAACTCAAAACCTGCTGGACAGTGGCGGGTAAGGGAACGCCTACTAAATAAGTTGCCAGAACTTAGGACTATCAATTTGCTTCCACTACTTCAGGGTGTTTCACAGGACGTTTTGCTAATTTAAAATGTTTAAATGTTACACCACCAACTAATTCACTTACATGAGATACCTTTAAATTTTAGAAATAATATTTACCAAAAATAGCTTCAAAATTTTAAATGCCAATAAAGCGAGTACTTCTATAGCTCAAATTAGCTATAAATAAAATCCCAAAAAGGTTTGAAATAAACAAGAATGCGTATTACAACACTGATTAAACCATATAGAAACATAATTAATTAGAAAGCTCATGTAAATGAATTCAGTTAACAAATAATGAGAACTGTTGTCACGGTCCTACCCAAAATTCGTTTCTAAGGGAAGTTGTGTGTACTATAAGGTTTCGTTTCACAGGTTTGGTATAAAAAACGATTCCGTGGTACTTAGCGATTCCTTTTTCTTGTACAGCTACCTAAATCAATATAAGAAATTCAGGGAGTTGGCTGGAGGACTAACCCACCGTCAACGTAGGGAGAGTAGGGCTCGCTCGTTCAGTTTTTACTTTTCTATTTGTAGACCTCCATATTTAACTAAATCGATAACTTTTGTTTTAAGAAGCCATACAATCTGCATAACTTAATCAGTTGGCACTTTTTTGTTTCGAATTATAGAGCCGGAGATATGCTCATTTTTTGAAAGCTCACATTTTGGACGAAGGTTCCCCAAGCATATCGCAGCTTCGGACATACGTGGGGCTCGTTCGGACACAACTACATTATAGTGGGACATATCAAGAAACGTAATTTTTAGAATACACGCGTGAAAATGCGTAACAACGAAAGCGTTCCTCTTCTAGAGTTTACAAAACAGCAGAGGGAGGCCAGCCCTTTCGGCTGCGAAAACATGATCGATCTGCTTCGTCCCTTACGAAGCTATCACTCTTAGATTGTCAGAAACTATCGTGACATCAGTTTCGCCCCAGTTCTATACTCTTTCTCCTGTGAACTCATACATCCTTAAAATTCATAAAAGTTATCCTAAAATTTGAAGCATTTGAGAATTTGAAGTTGGTGCATTGGGCGAGGTTTTGTTTTCAGTCTTTCGCAACCTTAAGCTCGTATTTTTTAAAAACTGAATTCATAAGACCAAAGCGAAGCATTTTTTCATAGTCATTATATTGTACAAATCATCTTGTCTTATCAGACGTTTAACAATACTGCATTTTGGAGCAAACTTGGAAATTACGATCTAGCTCAGTTTTTTCTTTAATAATAACTTACGCGTAGCCAATATTTATTTTATCGTTCGTGTTCGCATTTGCAACTTCAAACACCACCCGGGTTGCTTTTTACCTAACATTTGCTTTGTCGTTTAACGTTTTCTAGACTATCAAAGTTGATTTGTAATTCGAGATCTTTCGTTACTTCGTGTATTTTACATATTTTTATGCACCTCCTTCTCTACTTTCCCGTCCTTCTTAAAAGTGGCGGTAATCTTTCTGTGACTTCGACAAATCCTAACCATCATTGCTACAGGAAAAGAATGCAGACAATCAGAATATGACTTCACATATCGACCGCCTTAAAACAATTGCCACAATTCTTTAATTTCTTGGTAGTAGCCTAAGTTAACTATATGATCAAAGGTGCACCGGAACGATTTTGAATTTAGAAAAAATCAATATCTTGTGTCCATTCTGGAAAAACGCTCATCTAAAAACTTTTCAGTAATTTTTCCTTGTTTAATTCAAAAAACAGAACATTGTCAAGTTGACGAACTTAACATTTCAAAACACCTTTGACTTCTTGCATATATAAAATGTATATAATTGTAAGAAAAAAGTCAACACCGTAAAATTCTTTGATCGCTCTTGTCTATGGCTTTCTGACAGACAAAGGTAACCGGTCACTTGTGCCTAAAACCGGAAGGATACTTAAGATTTTTGAATGATAGTTGTGGAAGGTCGTTTCCCTGTATTTACAGTATTCTTTTCATTCCCAGAATAATAAAAAAGATAAACTACATATTTAGATTTGCATCGAATTATTTAATACCCAGAAATTACAGAAACTTCTCAACAAAACGATTTTACTTAGTCAATAAAGCTCAATACTTAACAGAACTGATCGGTATTTTCTGTAGGGCATTTCGGTTTTCGTAAAATTTAGTTTCCTTCTTAATATTTTTTTATCAACACGGCTCGTTGTACTGGTTCTTTTTAATTTCCCGTTTGTTGTAACAATGGTCTGCAAAACTACTCAATGTTAAGCTCTTCGTTTTCCTTCAGAATTTAAAATGTTGTAATTCTTTCGAATAAATTTTTGACTTTGCCGTCTGTACTGTACGAATCCCCTGGTTTGAAAACAATTTCAATAATTTCAATAAGAAATAACTGAAACGATTAAATAGACACTAATGTGAGCGGATGTTTTTAAACGTCTATATAATATTAAATGGTTACAAATATTAGTTTAAAGAACCGTATATATGCTTTAAAAAAATTACGAGTATCACATGGCTTTGTTATTGTTTACCAACAAACCACACCAAGTAGGCGCGGCACACTTTAGTCCCTATGCTTTCATGGCAAGCTGTCTCAGGGAAAGGAACATATTCTTTCCGAAAATAAATATTCTCATGTTTGCAGGCGTGCCTTTGGCGATAGCAAAGCTCACTTTTGTCAAGGTCTTTCATCAATTCTCTTAACCCGCCGTTTCCCTGCATTGACTTCAACTTTCTCTCGTGCCCACTGCAAAGAGCGGCAGCACAAATCAGAGGCTAAATTTTTAAAACATTTTCAGGCGATTCTGTAAAAACTGTTCATCAGATTTTTATAAAAGTAGTACTAAAACTCATAGAAAAATATTGCCCTTCATGTAACGAAGCCCAATTTTGGAAAATGTTTCCCATAACGAAGTTTAAGTTTTCAGTTTTTAAGAAAAAAATTAATAATCATTTCTTTCAAAAAAAGCCCGCGTTACATGAAGCGGATTGTGCAGTATTACATTACTGTCAAGAGCCTTTTAAAAAATACTTCATATTTATCGAAAAATCACCTGAAAAGTTTACCATGCAATTCCCCCATAAGAGGATAAGGTGAAACGGGGCCTTAAATATTAGATAAATAATAAAGAATAAATACTTCTTAAACAACTGTTGCAATACTAGAAAGGTCGGTAAAACCGTGAAGAACAATCAGAAAATTGAAATAGAAAGTTGCAATTCCTCTAATTATCTTCTTCGCATCAAAGTCGAATTCTAGCTTTTCTCACAATGCAAACGCTTCCAAAATTCGCTGTCGACCTTTCACTTCGTAACCAATTGTAAAGCCCTCTCGCCCGTTAATGAAAGTAAATCAGCCACGAGAAGCTTAGTTAGACTTTCGTGATTTGCCAAGTGCATTTTTTTTCTCATTACAGGCGGGGAAAAAGAGAAAAACGGTCCAACAAATCACCCTATGCTAGCTTCCCACGGTACTGAGAGGAAGGTTTGCTGCGGGTCACAAACGTTCGGAAGATTTTAGAGTGGGCCTTCGCTCGCGCAACTGCCGTGGCGCTAGTATAGGGGACTTTGGCTTATTGGCTAGCCCCTATCATATCCTAAGTAGATGGCAAATGAAGCATTTACGGGTAAATAAATCCATGTGAGACTTCTATTGACAAAAATGTAAAGCACTCGTGCGCTGTGGAATAAAAATGCAAAGATACCATATTTCCACGTGCTCAGTCTCTTTCATCAAATACTGCCTCGTGCCTATTATAATTGCGCTTGTTGTATGCCATTATTTCCCGCTACAGCGTCCTTATATTAAGTGTATCGTGATTGTGGTGTCTGCTCGGGAGAACTTTGAACTGAGGCAAGCGATTCGGCAAACATGGGCCAAAGATATCTCCCAGAACACTGATTTAATGGTTGCATTTGTGATTGGCGAGCACGCTTGCTTAGTACCTCCTAATTATCGCAAAACTCACTCATGTGAGATAGACATAAACGACGAAAGTTTGCAACTTGCAGAAAAGTTGTCCGATGCTTTCTTCTATCGAATTGGGGAGTGTAAGCCGGCCTCCGTTGTTGGAATCCGCGTGAAGCATTCTATCGTTTTGAATGCCGTAGTTGTGCCTTGCCCGTATGAATTACCCGTCAATGCGTCGTTCGTTGACCCCGTCAGTGGAGAAGTTTATGAATTTCTTCGTATTGATTACACTGTCAATTCGTTATGCCAAAATGGATTCCGCACAGTCATAATTGAACCACTTCTTTTGCCTAAAGATTTGGATATTCAGTTTCACTTCTCACCGAAAGACTCAGGTTTACTGGCGTGCTGTTACGACGTACCCAACGATTTATTGGATGTAACATACATTTACGACGGTTCTAGTCAAAAGCTGTCCCATAGTTTTACAAACTACTGCGGACCTAATTTCTTGTTCACTGTACCAGGTAAAGAAGTCTAACAGCGATTTCTATAATTAATCTTTCAAGTTATTGTAGATACAGTATCGCTGAAAGACTTACGAAGCAGTAAAAAGTCTGCATACGAAGCATGGTTGCAAGAAATAGCTCAGCAAGACAGCCTGTTAACGAACGAGCATGCCCGCTATGGAGATTTGCTCTTTGCTCCAGTAGTCGATACCTACAGAAATATTTCTAACAAACTCCTCTGGTCTTATTCGTGGTCCGTAAGGCACTATTCTTTCAGTTACCTTATCAAAGTCGACGACGATACCCTTATTAACTTGAAGAGGATTCTGGAAGAGTTGGCTACCACCTCAAAAATTAGCTCAAGGTCATGGTGGGGACATTTTCGGTGGAACTGGCCGGTGCTTCGTGCTGGAAAATGGGCTGAATACAGTTACGCCGCGAGCGTTTATCCACCGTTTGCGTGTGGTTCCGCTTACTTGCTTGGCGGCGAGTTGGTGGAATTTTTGGGGAACAACGCTCATTTGTTGAAGCGGTATCAAGGTGAAGACGTTTCTTTGGGTGTCTGGCTCAGCGCGATCGAAACCGTTTACGAAGATGACGAACGCTGGTGTTGCAATGCGAATTGTTCCCGGAGTTGGATCCAAGGACAACTGACAGCAGATGGCATGCTAAACAAGTGGGAAAGCTGATACGCATGTTTTTCTTGTATTCCTTTTCTATGACAATCGGCTGCAGATCACTGATTTCTTTACAAATTGTACAACTCCTTAAACTATTTGCACTGTACCGTCAGTCTCGAATCCCCCTGGCTTAAAGTATTTACTTAAGTGGCTCCTACCTAAAGGAAGAAAAGACCAAATAAATGTTTCAGTGGCTAAGAACTTCTACGAACCCTACTCTTATCGCTTTATCATTGACTCTAGACTATAATCAACTGCTCGCTCCAGCCAGGAGTCCGTATACCTTGTGGTCGGCACTTGGCTTTCGAGTCCCAACCGGGCAGCGTGACTTAAACTGGCACTGGGTTTTTGTTGGTCCGTTGCGACTTTTGTCCCTGATTGTGTTGATTGTTGTTGTTGCAAAGCTGAGCTGAAGGTTACACAGAGTCGGTTGAGCTCTCTAATTTGAGCGTCCTGGCGTTGCGTTTCCATCTCGAGATCACGAATGAGATCGCGCAACTCTTGCATCGCTTCAAGCCTAGCGGTTTCCTTGTTAGCTTCCTTAACACTGCTACGAATGTACTCGGCGGTGAGGATAGAGGCAGCGATGATGAAGATGATGCCTTCGCCCAGCAAATTGGCCCCTAATTCGATAGCCATTGCTTCATTCAGCTTCGGGATTTCAACTGGGCGTCCAAGATTCATCACCCACATCTTCATTTTTACTTCGCACCAGTGGTAGACTACATAAGAATGACACGACAGAGACGAAAGTTAAACGAGTTGATGGGTAATACAATTACTATAGTTACATTGGGCAGGAGGCATACAAATTTTGGAACGAAAGAACTGGCTTTGTTTCGCTCGTTCCTGAATCCATTTTGAAGCAGGTTTGTGAACTTGCCGGACAAAAACATAAGCTAATTTAAAGAACGGAAAGACAGGTGCAGGCATGTCAGTTTGCTATTCCAATTGAGACATATCCTAAAACAATGAAAGTCTTTCAGCACAAGTTGAGAATATGCTCGCAATTGTATGCCTCTTGCCCAGTCAATATAAAAAGAAATGGAATATTACAACTGCGATTTTGCTTTGTGGAAACAATCACATTAGATTGTAACGTTTTACCAAATGTTACTTACACTGGGCAGGTGGCATGCAGACGTAAGTTCGGAAACCGTAACTGTTTTTGGCTTTTTCCTTAGCAACATTAGCAATTGGCTTGCTAACTTGTTTCAGCAACAAGGCTACAAGCTTAGCTGCGGGAAAAGCACCAACAACCATGACGTATCAAATTAATGTGGCAAATTTCGCTTACTTTTCTCCCTACGGTTTGTTTACAAACCTAGAATAGTTTACGTTCGCAGGGGGTGGAGCCTTTACTATAAAATCGTCCATTCCCTTTTTAACTTGTACCGTTTTACTACCTAGGGGGCGTACTCATAAGTTTGGATAATGTATGAAATTCGCCAAAAATCTGATAATGTATATTCTGTTCGCATCTTTACTACACGTAAATAAGGCGCAAAATTAGTGCTAATTGTGACATTTTACAATCAACATAGCTGAGCCTTTCGAAATGTATTTTAATATCTCCCCAGCCTGCCATTCCCTCTCTTCCCCTTTAGTGAAATGCATTATATTCAAAGCTATTTCAACTAATCCTGGTAATAGCTTGCAGACAAGCGTCTCGCGCTTTCAATGGAAAATTAGTGTATTGCAATCAGACTTGTGCCGATTTGAACTTGAGGTGGATGTAAGTCCGATTTAAGACTATTTTTTACGAAGAGAAGGCTTGGAAATTTGCGGCAAGCTCTTTTTGCAATGATTTGAACTTGATTTGAGCACCGGCCGTTTGGAATGATTGGGAAAGAGCTTAAATAGAAAGCGGATGTTTCTAGGCGGACTTTAAAGCTCTTTTTTGGAATACTCGTCAGGAGAAAATTACATCCTTCTAATTATTTTCCCTTTACAGTAGTCTAACGCACAAAAAAGATTACGAAACTGTACGCTGTTTTCTCTGGCTGATGTTAACTTTTCTTTTTAGCGTTTCAAGGAATTTTTCGTACTTACGGCATAGCAGTTAATGACAAATTGAATTAGAAAGTCGGCCTAAGTACAATGTAAATTGGGTTTTCTTTTGTAAAAAACAGTTAACATTTGGTCTTTTTGCAAAATATGGAGGGGCCCTGCGTATACAAATATTTCTCCTTAGTTAAAGGCAGACTTGTGCCTAAGCCCAAAAAAATGAACATGAACAAAATCCAAGACCATTAGATTTTCTTTTGACAAATCCAAATCCAAATCAAGACCTACGTCCTGCGAGACACAAAAATCCAAATCCAAAGCAAATCAGGAATAAAAGAGCTTAAATCAATCTCAAGCTCTTTTAGGTGATTTTACCAAGTCTTGTCAAGCCCTGCCATTTATTATTTCCATACAAACATACCTAAGCAGAATAAATGCGCCCAACCCAGCAAACGTAACATATTGCTCCAATACAAACAAACGTATAAATAGCATAACTGCACATTTAAGTATACAATCTATTACATCTAAGGCCCCGGTATACACAAACCCCTTATGGGCGAATAACATGGGAAGATTTCAGACACCATAATTTGAAAACGGTCAAAATGTCAAAGATATTGTTTCGATAGTAAAGTTGCTATTGATGACTAGTACACAACGTGTACTAGTCATCAATAGCAACTTTTTGTGAAAAAAGGAGTTTGATAAATTTGTAAACTTTGACTGAATGTGTGCTACTTTCTTATTATACAGAAAAATGGAAATCGGGCAATGTAGTGCAGTAGCTCTGATTTTTTAAAGTTTTATGATAAAGAGAAAAAAGAGATCTGTTTGGTAGTTTTTGTGATATTGTGCATGAAATTTCAAGGTTTTGTTTGATTTTATTATGCTTTACCGCTATCCAGAGTTTCTGTTTCACTTCGTTTTGCTTCTGTTATAAGTCACTTGAGCAGACCTACCTTCTAAGAATAAAAGCGTGTCCCTATCTTTTATTTTTTAAAAATTTCGGAAGTTGCGTATACCGAGGCCTTAATTACGCAGAATACGTTTCAGAACAGGTGTTGCGTTTAACTTTGAAAGTTGTGTCACTAAGACTATAGCCCTTTACTAAGGAGAAAGATTTGTGTACGCAGGGCCCCTCCATATTTTGCAAAGACCAAATGTTAACTGTTTCTTACACAAAGAAAACCCAATTTATACGGTACTTAGGCCGACTTTCTAATTCAATGTGTCATTAACTGCTACGACGTAAGTATGAAAAATTCCTTGAAACGATATAAAGAAAAGTAACATCAGTCAGAGAAAATAGCGTACAGTTTCATAATCTTTTTTTGTACGTTATTGTGAAGGGAAAATAATTAGAAGGATGTAATTTTCTCCTGACGAGTATTCCAAAAAAAGAGCTTTAAAATCCGCCTAGAAACATCCGCTTTCTATTTAAGCCCTTTCCCAATCATTGCAAACGGCCGGTGCTGAAATCAAGTTCAAGCTCAAATCGTTGCAAAAAGAGCTTGTCACAAATTTCCAAGCCTTCGCTTCGTAAAAAATAGTCTTAAATCGGACTTAAATCCACCTCAAGTTCAAATCGGCACAAGTCTGTGTAACAGGTGAATATCTGCTACTTTAGGGGAAAGGGATAAGAGTAGGTTTCTGTTTAAAGCGTTTATTGTTCAATCACAAGTACACGGGGAATCACTGAATTGGGCTCAACTTGTATACGGGAAGGCTCAAGGCTCTTGTAGACTTGGGAAGCTGGGGAAGTTCGGTTGCTGTGTGCGACTGTCGTCTTACAGGCAAGTACTGGGTGTGTGAGTGTCTGTCTGTCTGTGTGTCGCTTCTTCTTGAGTAGGCCTCCTTTTAAATGGTTCTGCCGGTACCATTTGTTGTGACGTCAAACTAGGCCTACTTCCAAATAGTTATTTCCATGGAGTGTCGACATAGGTACCCGAGAATGATCTCGGCACGAGGTACCCATGTGTCGCTCTATTTCTTAAGTGTTTAGGCCTACGAAGGTTAGTGAAGGTTAGCATAAGTTATTATTATATCTAGGCACTTCTGGGAGCCTATTTCGCTCCGTTACATCTGGTTAAAGGGCTATAGTCTTAGTGACACAACTTTCAAAGTTAAATGCCACACCTGTTCTGAAACGTATTCTGCGTATTTTAAGATGGAATAGATTTTATACTTAAATGTGCAGTTATGCTATTTATACGTAATGTACGTTTGTATTTAAGTAATATGTTTCGTTTGATGGATTGGGCGTATTTATTCTGCTTAGGTATGTTTGTATGGAAATAATAAATGGCACGGCTTGACAAGACTTGGTAAAATCACCTAAAAGAACTTGAGATTGATTTAAGCTCTTTTTTTCCTGATTTGCTTTGGATTTGGATTTTTGTGTCTCGCAGAACTTAGGTCTTGATTTGGATTGGATTTGTCAAAAGAAAATCTAATGGTCTTGGATTTTGTTAAAGTTCATTTTTTTGGGCTTAGGCACAAGTCTGATTGCAATACTAATTTGGATACAGAGAAATGTTTGAGTGAATGCGCTTTCGATAACTCTAGAAACTGAAAGAAAAACTAAAAGGGTATTAATTGCATTAAAAAGCTCGAAGTAAAATTAAGTAAACTGTAATAGTCAACTGAGCGCATAAGAAATCAATCCAAACGTTCGAGAAGTCCTAGCGCGAGAAAAAGTATTCCCTGCGGTAGTCACTTTCAAGCAAGCATCCGAAGCCTGCTAATAGAGAACGTTACATAGCGCACAATTGTAAACCTGTCCCCCACCCTCACTCTACACCTGTGATCCACACGGTATTGTAGACTAGACTACATGGTAATATACCTTGGTATTGTACGTACAATAGTGACAGAAAAAATCTTTCCAGGTAAGCTTTCAAATGGCAACAATACCTTCCCGACCACCATGTGCTAGAGATATAGAAAAACGGACATAATGTATTGAACAAAGTGCACGAAAATAAAGCGAGCGCAACAGACGCAAGCCTACACTGGTCACTCAGTAAATAAATAAATAAATGAAAAACAAACAAACATGTAAAACGTTAACATTGAAATATAGTATAGGTATCGTTTGTTCATTGTTGACACACTTTTCTTGCAGAAACGAGTGATATACGTAAGTTCTAGAACTTCATGAAAATAGTAAAAATATTTAGTGTAGACTAAGCTTGCTGTTTGTATCGGAAGCTAAAAGTTCTCTATTTTTGAGCAATTTGCTCTGATGCCCAGCCATTATATTGATTGTTTCTTACGAAAGATTATCTACCTGAAGATCGTTTTCTCTAAAAATAGCAATAAACTAGAAAAAGCTGACCTATAACTCATTTTTTCGCACGCACTCAGCGGACGGATGATAGATTACGTCACTGTGTCAAGGTCTTGTTCAAAAACGCCAATATCTACGGGTTGTTGACGCTCACGATAAGAAAATGCCATTAAAAGGAATCGGTACAGACCCTTTATCGCGTGAATTCATCAAAATATTCAAACTGTTAAACTAAGTAGCCTAGTTCTGTCGAGTAAGCTTAACAGTAGGATGGATTATAAAAACAGGCGTGACCCGGCTATGATCAATCAAAACAAATATTGTACAATGGGATTCTCGTATTAGCAAACCCAAGCTTTGCAGTATTGTCGGCGCACAGCAGTAATGTCCTAAGGTTCTGTCCCTCAGTATTCGTGTGTGTCAATATTTCTTCATATATTCGAACGAACAGCGGTAAGAAAGAAAAGAAGGGACGCGTCCGTAGGTGGCATGCGCGTTTCACCACGCTCATTGACTGGAATTCTCTTGTTATTCAGTGGAGAAGACCAGTGCTGTATTCGACATTAGAAGTGAGCGCCTTGTTTGTACTGTGGACAAGGCAACAATGCCGAAAACATTGTTGTTTTTGTATTCTGTGTGTGGCTTTTAGTGATTTACAAAGCGTATAAATCCCCTGTGAACTGCCATGCGGCGACTGATAGGAATTGACGTTTACACTTTGATGAAAAGAGCAATACCGGTCAATGAAGGCGGACAGCTGTGTCACAGGCCTCGCTTTGCTCTCTATGCGTTAGAAGCCCGGCGATAGTAAAAGCCAAGTATCATTAGTGAACTGAAGTTCGGATCCAACTACACTAGGACATGATCTACAAGGATCATTGATTTCCGAACACCGGCTTTCTCCTGTCGCTCGATTTCAGTCGTTGCTATGGCTTCGAATCGCTTGAAATCAGGTAAGTCTAGGCACTCAGATTTTCTACGCCGCTCCCCATACATTGAAATGAAACTTCCAAATAACCATTTGCTATGTTCGTGAACTTCAGATATTCTCAGACGTTTTGTTAACCATTAATGTGAGAGCTTTCCATTTGTGAAAATGCACCGCTTTAATTCTACAAACCAATTCGAGACACATATAACAAGCCTAGCAAACAAGCCGCTGTAATAAAGCACTACATTGAAGAGAAAGCTTCGTGGAGTACCACGCTATGTGTGAGTGTAGTTTCTGAATTTGCGCCCAGGTAATCAATAGAGCCAACAAGAGCTAAAGTAAGGTGGGCATACAAAAAGAATTCCGGCTATGCATGGATCCACATATACACGTACTGTACATAGCAAGCAAAGTAAGTAAAAATAAAATTGCACTATAGTAGTGGAAAGACATTCTGATCACACGTTCACCATACAACGCCGAGAGCGACCTTATTATACCATGAGGGTGGTTATTATTGCTGGGTTACTAGGCTTGTCCACGGGGAACTTGTCATACTAAAGAGTAAAAGAGTTCATCTCCTGTGGTGTGTGTTCCAACTTATGTCCGTGAGAAGGTAAACAAAAGAGCCGGCGTCTGGGCGCCTGTTATAATATAGCCGCTTTGATGAAAATGAGATCATAGGGATGTAGAAAAATAGCATAACAGGAGGCTGTACAGGTGCACCTGTGAGGGGGACGATAAACAGTCACTTCTGTAACATGGGGAAGGGTGCGTCACTCAGTCACACTTTGCCGTCATTCGTGGCTGTGGCGTGTCAACTTCGCGAGCATTTGCTATAGTGGCGTTTTCTTAGTATCATGTAGCAGTTTCGGGCCGTGACAATGGATCTCGATAGTATGACAAACTTGATGGTAACACCAAGTCAGTCTCCTGATTTGGCCACAGAGCAAGTCATTGCTAGTGAGTTCTTGAGCCCCAAACTGTGCCTGCAGCTTGTATGAAAAGCTTATATTACTATGTGTGTTTGTGTCTTCTTGCAGATCCTTGGGGCCCAATGGCCATTCTGGGTGGAATTGCCTTTTTCTTGACAATTTTGTTGGTTTTGTTTGTGTACTTGCGAAGGAAATGGCGTTTGAAGAAGCTAAACCAAGCTTCTGGGGCGGCTGGCTCAAAACCCAATTTTTGCCTGGAGTTTCCAGGTTCGACAACACATCATCGAGACGGTAATTGCGTTTTCACATAACAAAGCCTCTCAAGCCTAAGCTTGGTATGTGGGACGGCTACTGTGGGCCAAATTTGAAGGCTCTCTTGGGCCCTAATTCCATTTAACGAGCGTTCTGTATTTCCATGCAGTGTCGGCTAACAGCCTTTTTTCTTTTCAACACACGCATATCCAAATGGACCCTTCTGCAGGTATTTCTATATGGCCTTCTTCTAATGTTCGGTTAACCAAACGGGGAGACAAAATGACAGGTTTAGTCCGCAGCAATGCGATAACGCAGGATTCGAGTGCGGAGGAGAGCGATAGCGAAGACACGAAGCACTCGCGACCCTTATCCTTGATCACGTTGCCTTTGGCGCAAAAATTGTCACCTAACGTAAGTCTCACCGAGCTCCATTACGGTAGTGCTGTGCGCAGCAAATCCTCCGATGTGCCGCTGTCTTTGGTTGAAAAGGGGCGTTACAAAACCGTTCTAAACAGGTAACGGATGACAATCAATGTTGCACCTCCACTCAAATCGAGCGATGTTTTCATTGTCGCTTTACTTCATTGGTTTCCTTGCGGGGGAACTGTGATACAGTTTTGACATTTTTGGGTGTGACTTTGTAAACTTGGCTATGAGGGAGTTGTTGAATTGTTCAAATCAAGAAAGACGGGTAAATTACAGTGATGGTTCCACTGCCAGTGGCACGTCGTCTGTGAGCGCGGACGGAGAAGAAATCCGAATGCTGAGGCGGAGGGACCCGCATGGTCGCAAAAGTGACCCGCCTTCGTGCCGCGAAACGTCGCAATCGCATTCGCAATCGTTGGTCTCGCAATCGACCCTCAGTAGCATGCAATTGCCGACCTACCCCAATTCCAGCTTAGATCACCGGCTATTCGAAGAAGAGCAAGAAAGCTATGCCGACTCCTTGGCTGACATAGAGGTAGATCTGTATTGCGTTGACCATGTATTACAATCAATCAATGGACTTGCAGTGAGGGAGTGTCTGGAGTACTGTTTTAACAAAAAAAGTTATACTGAAAAGCTAGAATTCTTGTCTAATGTGGCTAATGTGTTGCTTTGTATTTTTGTTTTGCCTTAGGCTCCTGCGCATCTTGAAGTTCGTCCTAACGAAAGCACGGTAGATTTGACGCTATTTTGTATGTTTTGAAAAACAAATTTTTGATTTCAACAAAGGACGATGGGCGTGAAGCAAACTTGACCTGTTTTTTTCCCTTCTCGCGGAATTCTGTTCGTTTTTTATTTGTGTTACATTTGAATTCAGGCACTGATGTGGTCTTTGTTTTCCAATGTTGCTTTTCGTTATTGATCAGAACTCTGCTCTCTTTTCCGCCATTCTTTTTCTCTTTTCAGTGGGATTTTTTTTTCTCCTCCCATCCCACCCACTAAGTAGGGCGGTTTATTGTTTTCTTCGCTGCAACTTGAGCCTGCATTATTAACCTTTGTTGCATGTTTGTAGGCCTTGTTCATGGTCACCGAACGGGAGAAACCCCGGCACAGTAATTTGCGCTCAATGAAGAAACTCAGCCGCAGTGTGGCTGCATTAACAGTTTCTAGACTCAAACAAATTCAGCATCCTCGCCGACCTTGGCATGCATCCACAGACACTTTGAATGGAATGGCAACTGGTTCTGTAAATTTTTTCCCCCGTTTTTTAAATTCTCAAACTTAGTCTTTCATCAGATGTCAAAGAAACGAAGTCCAGGCTATGTCTGGGTTTAGAAAGCGAATAATCGGTGATACTTATGTCCTAACGCTCTGTTTCCTTTTTACGTGATGAACGACACAGGAAAGCGTGCTTGACGTGACAGATGTCTCAAGTACTTATGGAGATTCGGAGCCTCCTCTGTCGACTTCCTCGAATGTTAAAGGAGGTGGTGTACTTGACGTCGGGCTATTGTACAACATCGCCGCCCGGAAAATGATTGTCCGTATCGGTGAACTACAGTGGAATAGTGCCACGGCTTTTTCCGCCTTCCAGAATGTGCAAATCCGCCTGGTTTTGCTGCCGGATCGTAAACACAAGCAGAAAAGTAAAGTGAAGCCGGCCCAAGAAGCTCTGAACTTCGAGGAACATTTCGTGTTTGGAAGAGTGACAGCGGATGAAGTGACTAGTTTAGGCTTGCGATTCCGGTTGTACGGATGGAGCAAGCTAAGGCGCGAACGGTTGCTTGGTGAGAGTGTCATTGGGTTCTCATCATTGAGATTGAACACCGAAGAAACTGCCGAAGAAGAAACACGCTTCTATCTCAACCTAGAGCCCAGGCCCTGTCTCTCAGTGAGTTCTAATTTCTTGATCTCTCCTTTTCCCCCTATCCCCCTTGTTCTTATAGTCGGATCCGGATGTAAGGCACATGGAACGAAGGGACATTCTCTCTTGCATCCGTTTTCTTTATATACGATTCTTCTACGACTTTTTCGACAACTTATTACTCACAGTACCTGAACACGCACACATAATGTATACGTGTTTCCTTTAAACGCGGTTTCGGTCGTATTACTTTATATTCACATTGATAATGATTAGGCCCATCGGTAAATAATTTTATGAGCATTCATCTACTTCACAAAGATTGTTTAGTCCATTCGGTTGGGTATAAGGTTTGGCCCTAACCTGGGTAGAGTAAGGTGAATGAAGGAGAAAGAAAAAAAAAGAGTAGAACACAAGTTTAAAGGGCAATGGACACCAAAAAACAACTTTGTCTTATAAAAAAAGGGCGAAAAATCTAGTTTCCAGATATAAGTGTCTTTTTCTCAGGTGCGAAACAATAACGAAGATATTTAGGAAATAAGAAATCTGAAATTCAAATTTTGGCTTCCGTGACGTCACACTTCTCATGGGCGGGAAAAGGCCTAAACTTTGAAAATAAATATCTCCAGAACGGCTGGTCAGAACAAATCGAAAAAAATCTCTACGCTTAGAATAATGTATAGTATAATAATCCATCAAAATCTCTATATGCGTCTTTGGTATCCATTGTCCATGGAATTCAAATTTTGGCTTTCGTGACGTCACGCTTCTCATGGTGGGAAAAGGCCAAAACTTTGCAAAGCAATAACTCTGAAACGATTGGTCAGAAAAATCTGAAACAAAATTCTCTGTTCTTAGAATACTGTGTATTATACTAATCCAACAAAATCTTAAAATGCATTTTAGGTGTCCATTGCCCTTTAAGACATCGTTACATTTCTGTCGTGGAACGGTGTCTTGGCTTTTGACTCGGCATCCTGCGAAGGCCGTTCATGGGGGTTAAAAGAGATACAGAAAAGCGAAAAGATTCCGCGACCAACACGGTTTGGGCTTCTGGAAAGACGGAGCTTAAACTTTGTCGTCGGATTCGCATTTATTGGAATAAGTCTTGGCACAGATGTCAGAGCTACGAATCTATTCCCGAACATTTTCTTAGGGCACTCTCCTCCCATCTCATAACTTGCTGTCAACGTAATGAGCTGGTAGATTTTGGGGTCTCGTTGTTAGTACCGTGATTGTCACAATAGTTTGGGCGCTTTTCTTTAGTTGTAGTCACAGTATAAGGCTTACACAGTAGGATAACAGGGCTATCTCCCAATGCTAAGGTTTGGGACCAACTTTTGTTGGTCCCAAGAGAATTTACCAGGGCTATACCGTACCCCACGAAGCAGTGTTCTGGATCTTTTAAAAAAGATCCGATCATTTGATCGGATCTGATCGGATCGGCGTGTTACCGTAAAATGATAGGGATCGGATCTTTTTTTGCCGATCTTTATCGATCAAAATCAGGCCACCTAGTGGGCATAACTTAAAACTTTCATCTCTTTAATCATTTAAAAATTTTGATATTTAACAAATGATCTGATCTTACCCTTGACTAAAACTTGTCGGATCTGATCGGATCTATTTATTTTCAAGTTTTGGAGAATTTGATCGGATCGACTGAAGTTGACTAATGATCGATAGTGATCGAAGATCCGCCCACAGTAAAGATCCGGAACACCGCCACGAAGACAGGAGGTATGGATTCACAGACTTGATCATAGCCCTGGTAAGAGAAAGCAATCCTAATCTAGTTGAAAAAGGGTTCACAAAGGGAACACAACATTTCAAAAAGGGGCCACCTTTCTTCCCTGACCTCTCTCTCCCTTTGTAAACAGTTGTGACGTTTCTTGAACGGCAATGGTAGGTTTGCGAATGTACCCTTTGCTAGTCCGTCCTTTTACCTGAAATGTACTCTAGGGACAGAGAAAGTATGTCCAAAACCGTAACATTGGAAGATACCCTTGTTATCCTACTGTGTAAACTGTTGTTGTAGTCTTGTAGAGTACCTTCACTCCTTGCCTTGCACGAGGCAATCACGAGGGCATTGTGCCTTTGTTGTTGTTCATTTGTTTTCAGTCTGGCAACTGAAAGCGATTTTAGACTACAAGGTTTAAACGTAAGCTTTCCCAGTTGTCAGTCGACTAAAAGTCTACAATCAAGCACAAATGGTTCTTGGTTACGTAAAGTAATAAACAGTGGCTAGGTAAAGTTTCGTTGTGCAAACTTGCAGTGGAGGATGGGTGGACATGTGAAACTGTCAATGGTTTTGCATTTTCATTTAAAAACCAACTTCTCGACAGCCGTAGCGGAACATTTAGAGGGTTTAAAATCAGTCCCTGGTTTAAACTACGCTAAACGCATTTTTAACCAGAGTTTTCGAGCACCTCGTTTTTTTTCATTGCTCCGCTCCAGCTTCGTACCGGTAAAATATTCCTGCTCCATCTCCGCTCCAGATGCTCCGACAGATCCTATTAGTGAACTGAAATACTCTACCTTCTCAAGGAACTTCCCTGCAAAAAATATTTTAGTCACTGTTCACTATATAACTTTTTGCGTACAGTACGTTGCAAACAGTACGTTGTATTTTGTAGAAAGCAGTTATCGTCAAGAATTATTTGAAAGGATGAAAAAATGGTTGTACTCAGGGGGTAGGGGGTTCGACACCCCTCCCTCTCTCGACTTTTTTTACAACGACATTCTGTCCAAAAATTGCAGATTATACGCCGAAAATTGAAGATTAACCCTTCGCCACCCGAAAACTCTCCGAACCGAAATCCTGGGGTACAGTAGTGATTCTAAATACAGTGGAATCCGCTTTATTACATAGGCTCGGGACCGGACGGTCTCTATGAATTTACGCGGAGTTTGAAATAAAACGGAGTTGCCTTTTAGAAGGCTAAGAAACACGATAAGAAAGCAAATATCTTTACATCTAAAATATACTTGTATTATAACGTTACTGGTCAAAGCTATCGCTATTTCTTAGGAAAAAGTCCATAATGGAAAATTTCGACTCGCTGGCTAAGTGATAAGCTTGTGTGCTTCTTCCTCGACATCTTCACTTCCCGATTCACAGCACGCTACTAAACATGGACTAAGTAACCTATACGGCTCGTCAACGATTAGGCGAAAGGTGAAAGGTCCGTGGCTAAAGGATTAAGCTCGGATACGAGTTTTTTCGAAGCCTTTCTGGGAATTTTGCGGCCTCCTGGTTTCACGAATTGGCCTTGCGATTGCCATGAAATTAGCTGGAGTTACGTAGCATTTTTAAATGCCCACCGGGACTCAGTCTTTTTATGAATTTAGGAGGTTTGTACGATTATGCGATACGAAATAAAACGAATCCTCTCTGCAGAATTAAATGGGAATAAAATGGGACCGTATGTTCAGTATGAATTTAGGCGGTTTATGAAATTATGCGATATGAAATTAAGTCCGTTCCACTGTACTTCTAAATTCATCAAACACTGAATTCGCTTACAATATTAAATAAAAACCGGAGCAATGGGACAAGGGAAATTTTGGTTTCTCCGACTCCGCTCCTGTTCCGGGCGAAAACTCCTTGCTCCACAGCTCCGAGCTCCAGCTCCGCTCCCAAACGTTGTTTTTAACTCTATTACGTAAAGTTATCTAGTGTCGGCTATTGGAAATTGTGCTCCGAACTGCTCGCACAGTTTGTGGTAGTTTGCGTTCATTCTGCTTTGTGATTACTAAGTTACTTAATTGCAAAATTACACGCCTGTCCGACTTTTCAAGAGGTATGTATAATTAGCCGTTTTTGCAAGAAAACGCGTAAGTTAATGTTTTCGAAGTCCGCACTTCGAAGAGGCTCTGGGAAATTGCAATCAGTAAAATTTGTGATGACTCTCCAAGATGACTTTACTCAGGTAGTATAGTTACATACTTGGGTATCTACTGTAAAGTTTTCTACTTTATCGCACTTCTAAGATCATTTTTTCGAATGAATAAAAATGGTAGAGTGAAATTTAGAACTTCTCCTCTATAATTTCTATAATTTGTATAACTCTCCTGTATATTGTATATATAGATATAGATAGATAGAGTTATAGATAAATAGATAGATAGATATTGGACATTTGGGCATTCTCTTAAGTTCGCAATTAGAAAAGAAAAATCTCGGGGGGTTCAAACCATCTATCCCCCCTCGTTATGGCCTTGATAAGACTAATGGGTAATTAAATCCAAGTGCTCCTACTTGCGTCCTTGACCGCAGAAGAAACAGTATGTGGGAGGTGCTATAAAATGTGTGTTCCATAAGGAAACTGGTTTGTAGACGTAAAAGTTTTTGGAACGGTGAATACAAAAATGAAACGCTTTCCTGTGCGAAATGACACAAGTTTCGCAAGTATACTTAGTAAGCTACAGTTCTTTGGCAAAAGCGGTTGGCCTGACGTAGACCCTTAGTCCATTTGAGGACTAGATGATCCAATAAACTGACAATCCGATACAGGTCAACTGTATACAAGCTTTTATTTGTTTTTAGAGTTAGATGATGTGTCTCAACTTTTTATGAAATCCTATGTTTCCTTAATATGGATATTGCAAAGTCAACACTTCATAAACGCAACAAAAATACACGCACACAGATATGATGTAGACAAACAAACAAAAAGATATCCCGTGTACTAGGTTGTCAGAGCGTTGAATCACCTCTTACCCCTTGTCCCAGTGGAGCCGCGGAGCACAAAGTTTGATAGCCACTGTCGTATTACAGTATACGCACTTTCATGCCACAGACGGTTAAACGAGCTGCCGCTTGAACCGGAAATGCTTTCGTCACAAAAAGTCCTCGAGTCCTCCTTTGTACTGTACATACTAAGAAAAAACGAAGGGTACAGTCAGTGGCATATGTAGGGGGGGGGGGTCAGGGGTCTGGACCCCCCCGAAATTTTGATTTTATAATGGGGAAGATAGGGGAATGACCAAGTGTCCCAAAAAATTGCATATTAAGACCCCCCCCCGAAACTCCCAAGACCCCCCCCCCCCCCGACATGAAATCCTGGATACGCCACTGAGTACAGTGCAACCATAAACAAAACGACTTTAATATTGGTTCGTAAAGTTAAGTAAATGTCCAGTATGAATACCGCTAATCATACAATAGTTTGGAGCTTCCGTGTCAGCGTTTCATGCCATACAGACAAGGCCGTGTTTAGGGCGGGGTGGGGGGGTTCGAACACCCTCCCCCCGAAGTGTTTCCAACAAATGAAAATGTAGGTTGTCTTCGCGTATATTACGCTGGAAAATGTACTCCAAAATAAGTTTTGCGTTTATTAAGAGTTTTCAAGCTCTAAAAGCCAGGTTTTTCATGTATCCCCCATCCTTATTTATGAAAATCAGCGTGAGAGAAGGCGAGTTGGCAAAAGACGTTCTTTCTGCGTTGCACCACTTCAGGCTTACGCTGCATCTCCCCCACATTGTAACGTTCTCGTAACTTTCTTGCTTCTTCTTTCTCTCTTCTTATCCCCCTTAATTTCTTGCAGAAAGCAGTGGAAAACTAAACATAGGAGTTTTTACTGTTGTCAAAAGTCGGGTCAAAGCAAGCCCAGTTTCAAATTTGAGAGTCCTCGGTAAACAGCGGATTTCGCGTTACTCCCACATTCCGTGAAGTTGTCCACTTAGCCATTTTGCGAGCTCTACCTAGTGTTAGTTATCTAACTGATTTACTCGCTGACTTAATTAAGAAGCGGAAGACTGACATCAAGCCCTAGTCCCTACCTAAGCGAGTGGATTAGATGGAGATTTTTTTATTTATCTGCCGTCCAGGTACGAGATCTAGCCTTGTCCCCTAATGTTTCTGTCTGCTTACCGTTATGGCCGGTTAGCACCGCTACTGCAGAAAGGAGTTTTTCTAATCTAAAGCTACGGTGCACCTGACCGTGCTATAGAAAATCACGTGCTACACGGCGTCAGCGATTTCACCAAAAATACTAAGAATTTCATTAAAAAATCTCGACAGTAAAGTTCTGAATCATAATATCTAGTACACATCGTTGAGACTTTCTTTAAAAAGTTATTCGTAAATTTGTAAAGCGAGTCGAATTTCAACTTTTTGCGGAAGAGCAGTTTTCAGCGTTTCATCGCAGGGTTCACACGAGCTATTTGAAAATATGCTTTGAACGAAAAGGGAATTCAAATCCGATATTAGTTTTGGAGTAGTCACCGAGGAAATTTCAGAAAATTATGTAGAAGGTAAATTCGAAACTAACCGACGAATTTGCATTCCGTTATAACTCGTAAATTTGGGAAACGACGCCTGAATGTTTTGTACATAACTTGAGGTCGTATACTTAAAAAAGCTTGTTCCCCCAAAATTTACATTTTATTCGTTTTTTTAAAAATTGACAGAAAACTTGCTAAAGAAAAACTCGACGATGTGAACTAGATATTACAATGCCAAACTTTACTGTTGAGATATTTGTATGAAATAATGAGTTATTTTGGCGCTGATGCCCTTTACCATATGATTCCCTATACCATGCTTAGGTGCACTGTAGCCTTAAAACTGAGAAACTCCACCGTGGAGGAAAGACTTTAGATATAAAGAGAAAGACTTAATAACTGTAGCTTTCCTTTCAATTCACAGTAGTGATAACATCTCTCCTGGATAGGTTATGAATGTTTCTGCGGGGAAGAAAAATCGGCAGACATATTTCGTACTCCAATATTTTAGACATCCAAGTTTGAAGTTCTTTCCACTTGCCTGTCACGAATTTTTTAATAGTTACAGAATAGTACGTTAAGTACTTCGAAGTTACGTTAATTAATCATCGAATATTAGTCTTTTAAGTAATTCAGTAGTTTTATTAGTAAACACTTCAATTACTTCAGTATTCCAGTACTTTCAGTAGTAATGTGTATGTTTTGTATACAGGATAGGGGACACCGGGGCACGTCGGGTCCTTTTTCGGTCTCGAGGGCCCAGAAGACCTTATATTAACGATGCGAAAATAATTTTGGTGTTTTAAAGTAGTATTGCCATCCTAGTATCGTATGATTTTTTTGGCAAGTTAGCTAAAGCTATTATTTTTAAAATTCAATTTCTACCAGAGCCGGTCAAACTGACCAACGTGTCCCCACCATGGGGTAGGTTGGATAGGACTGCGGGGGTACCTTGAGCAATGATGGAATTTCATCACGGTTTGCAAACATTTTTTTTTTGCTAACAACCCTAATCATATATACTGAAAACAAGTAAAATGTAAAAAGTTAACTAAAACGAAGCACTGGTTTATTTTAAAATGCCATTCAATCACAAGCAATTTACAGAGGGAATGAAACGCAATTGCAAGCAGCCGGGGCATGGCGCATCTTATTTCTCGCCCCTCAAAAGTGTGTAAGAATAATGCTAACAATAAGAATCATGCTATTCTGAAAAAAAATTTCGAACCAACATCGGAACCCATGCCTGCCGCCATGGTCCTACCTGGCCCATTTTTTTCTGCCCGACCTGCCCCGGCGACGGTCACTAAACAAAAATGGTGACATGCGAATAACCGCTTATTTAAATGTATCAAAACTGGGCTTTTTCTGAAGACAAAAGAGTCACCTATCTCCGTAAAAAGTTCTACTTAGATAGCTTACCAAACACAGCTCTTAAAAGACAAAATCTCTGTTCCCAAAAGTTCGAAAACCCATCGTAAGAAAACAAAGAACGATAAATTTTAGTAGAAGTTGACGATCACATTTATTCTTTCTCAGTCGCTGTGTTTGCGTGAGCCGAACATTACGTGAATTTACTGGTTTTTTGTTTCAAAAGATGGATCAGATATATAAAATTGTCCAACCTATCCCCTGTCCAAGGTGCCCCCGGTCTCCCCTACTGCTTCTCAAACAATAATAAATATATATGTGTACCTAACAAATTGTTAAATAATAGTTATATTAACATTATCATTATTCTGCATATGTCTAGATGATTTCCTCAGTTCATTGACTTACTACAAAAAAATTCTCCCCCCACCCCGAAATAAAATCCTGTATACAGACCTGGGAAAATTCAAAGGAAGTGAAAGTTAATTCAAATCAAATACAGAATGATCTTTTGAAATTCAATTCGAATGAAGTCTTTTGTGAAATTTCGAAATTTAAGTCAATTCAATTCAAATCAGTTTGATGTATTTTTCGGTCAAAAGTCAGTTCGATTCTTTTCGGGTTATTTTCAAGTCACGTCAAATTCGATTCAGAGTCAAATCAAGTTAGATAGACAACAAGTGATGTGAAGATTGATTTGCGGACCGAGAAAAGAAAGAAAGAAAACCAACAATCTCCTGTATCTCCTGAATTGTCTGAAGTGGGTTTGTTTCCATCAAAATTGCTATTTGGTCCGGATTGGCCTCTTAATGGAGACCCGGTCGGCCACCACCTTGACAAAAATATTTCCACTTCAAAACGGCGGACACCGTTTCTTTAACCATGGGTTCTTTTAAGGCATCCGGACCATAAACTATTTTGTGCAACTTAAAAGAAAAAGTCCTGTTTGTCAGGGTTACTTGTTTATTGTTCCGTGGTTGACTGAGAACTAATCTGGGGCCGTATCCCACATACAATTTATATCTGACCTGTGTCGAAGGGTACAAACAGGGTTATATAAAAGGAAAAACTGCACACGTGTATGAAAGAAGGAAATCGAAGTACACGAGTACAAAGGAGAAAGAAAGGAAGGAAGACAGACACACAGGATTTAACAAAAACTGCAAAAAAAATTCGTTTCCGAACCGCAGAGACATTTCTGGAAATTGTAACGCATATAATGGCGACAATTTCCAGCGAGATCGGTCATCTTTCAGCGTTGAATAAAAACTTCGTATTCAAGTTAAGAATTACGAAAGTTTAGTTAACATGTCACTGAGAGACCCCTCTCACTAGTTTGTGAGTAAACAGTGTACATGCTCACTCAAGAGAAAAACCAGGGCTGTTTGAATCCGAAAGTGGTCAGAAAGGTGTTCCGATTCATTGAATGACCCAATACATATGTACAATTTCAAACTTATTTATCAATTATAATTTTTATTTATACGTCTTTCCATTATCCAACATAAAGAGTCCATTTTTGTACTTGCTGGATATAGGGGCCTCTACCATATGTGTAATACCTTGTGCGCTTTACTTCAGTCTTTTTCAGCGTCTGCGGTTTGTGAATACGTTTACCAGGAAGGGCAAGATTAGATTTTACGAGGTTTACATGGAAGAAAAATAAGGAAGATAAATAAACATTTGCCAGGGAGGGCTGTTTATTTGAGAAAAATTCCACAAGAAGTCAAGGAGAAATGAGCTAATGTATTGTGTTTTACTTTCTAATTTAGAGAGAAAGTTCCCGTGGTGGATTGAGCAGTTACAGCCTGGGCGGTTTGGGAAGGAGCAGTAGCGGTGATTCCACTCCTCCTTCAGCCAGCATCTTACCTCCGAAGGGCGGCGTCCCTGAATTATTGATTGGCTTAGCCTACAACGGTACGACAGGACGCTTATCCATGGAAATCGTTAAGGGATTTCTGCTGCGTTCCCAATGCTCTTCCCGAGCTCCGGACGTGGTTGTGAAAAGTGTGCTATACAGCAGTACAGGCCAGGAGCTAAGCCGCGTCAAAAGCAGCGTCCGGAAGGGACAAACCGCGCCCACTTTTCATGAAACTTTCGTCTTTCCCGTGGCGCTGTTTCAACTACCTGATGTAACGCTCACTGTGAGTACTATAAACAAGCGTGCCTTGAAAAGGCGAGAGCTGCTCGGGTGGCTTTCCTTCGGACTCCAGAGTTCCAGCGAAGAGACTTCCGCACATTGGCAAGAAATGCGAGATGCCAATGGAGAGCAAGCGTGCCGCTGGCATATATTGGAGGTACCCGCTAATGGTCTCTCTACCTCGACGTCGTTGGGAGATTGAAAATATTAAGCGAAGACTTTTTTTAGAATGTTAGTCCATTCAACAATAAACACACAGAAACAACAATAAACACAAAAAAAAACAACTGAGTCCCTTGACAAAAAGTTTAACAAATGATGTGTTATTTCCCAGCAGAGAGTATTTACAGGTTTGGTGACATTGTGAAATAGAAAAGTGCAAGTCAATTTGTTAAAATTCAACCACCACCATTTTTGCTCCTTAAATATGCCTACAGAAAAGTATTGTGAAATTTTTGGTTGGGGTTTCTTTGGTACTAGCAAATCTGCGCAGCCATACCCTTCCCTCCCAACTTTGCCGTCCCCATTAGTCTCATTTCTGCCAATGCATTTTTCTATTTTTTTCATTTTTTTACCAGCACAAAGGCACTGCACGAGAATTTTTGCTCACGATTCCTATTTCTTCCTAAATCCAATTCAATAATTGTAAATGCCCTTGTGCTCTTACATTGACTGAAAGCTTGACAGCAGGTTGTCGCAAGCGTTTTTAAGACTTGGAATTTTGGAATACCTTCCTGATGTATTTGGGTACGATGTACTCGCGGGTTATGTATTTTTTCTAAGAATTTGAACATTTTTGCTAACGGTTATGGAAAAGCTAAAGGAAATTATGTGGGAAAGAGAAATCACAGAAGTGACCGGGCAATTTGAAGAAAATATTTAGCGTTTATACTTTCTGCCCTTGTAACATTTTTCTCATTCTTGCTATCTTTAGATAATCAGATCTGATTAATAAATGACATTATACTCAATTTCAGTATCTTCTATTTGCTAAACTTGCGCCTTTGAAATTTAATATATTTACAGTATTGGTTCCTCGAACGTTTTCTGGATTTGAAATAGGATCTCTAAAAAGAAAAAGAAATAACTCAACTCAAGTATTGGCATTGCAGAAGGTAGGTAAAAGACAACCAGAGGAAATGGTGCGAACAAGGTTTGACTTTCAAACCACAGAGTAATTCAAACTGGTTCAAGCTTTGTAGCTAGCGCCCTGCCATGTCAACGAACGCCAACTAGTGGTGGCGTTAGTTAAGTATTTTCCATTGTATGAGATTGTCGTATATGGAAAATTCATCTAAGATATCTTTGAATATCTTCAGCATCCGGCTTCTTTAACGGAGTATTAACAGCGCTTTGTTTTGCGCATTGTAATTGTGCGTTTCCTGTTGTAAGTTAAAACTCAGTGGTAGTGTCGGACGAAACATCTTGTATGTCGAGACTTGTAGAGAAACTAGAAAGCTGACTTGTACCATGGTAAATATTGCCCTTTTTATAACGGTCTCCGTACTATTATTACGGAGTTATAATGCCAGCTTTTCTTTAGTCTAGTAAGATTTTCGTTGGGCGTTTACCTCTCGCTTGCAAAGCTGACGAGTTGTCTAGCTTTTTTGCCAAACATGGAACCGTCTCAAAAGTTGATCTACTTGACCGATATGCATTCATTCACATGGACAATGAAAACGAAGCCCGGAACGCAGTAGATGCCATTAACAACTCCGGCGAAGAGTTCAAAGGTGTTCGGTTAGCTGTGGAGGTAATTAATCATGCAAAAACATCTTAGGCACTCGACAGTAACAAAATATTTTTACTTGTGTGGCAACCAGATCTCGACCGGACGCAAATCCAACAACGGCGGCGGTGGTGGACCTGAACGCCGAGGAAGAGGTAGCTTTGGTCGAGGTGGAGGTGGAATGCGCGGTCGAGGCGATGGTCGAGGGCGTGGTAGTGACCGTCCAAGCTTCCGCGGTGGACGCGGTGGGCGTGGCGGTGGTGGTGGCACCAGTGGGGATGATTTCCGTGGCGGTCGTGGTGGTGGTGGCCGAGGAGGAGGTGGACGTGGTATGGGAGGTCGACCTGCCCCCTACGATAGACCCATGCGCGACGAAGGCGACCGATTCGGCCGAGGCCCTCCCCCGGCGCGCAATGGTGGAGGACCCTTCTATGACAACTTTGGAAGCGACCGCAATGAACCTCCATTTGGTGAAAATGACAACTTTCCACCACGCCGTGGTGGTCCTGGTGGTATGAGCATGCCACCTAGAGAAAGTTTCGGGTAAATGCCTTGAATCTGTCATACCACTCTGCTACTCGAACGTAGTAGTGCTAGATTGAAAATACCTCTTTTTATGTATTCAGTATGAACGATTTTCCCACGAGACCTATGGAGCGTAGACCGTACCCCGATCAGACCGATCGTTTCGGCGATAGGCGTGGCCCGGGTGGTCCTATAGGTATGGGCGGCATGCCGCCCGCTGTTGTTCCGATGGGCTCTGCACCTTATGACAGAAGACCCGGCCCTGGACCAGCCGCCGGTCTTGGCCCCTCCCCTGGTATGGATGTGTACAGGAGGAGAAGCCCCCCGCCTCAAGCCATGGGTGACACCTTGTAAGTATAGTTGTTGCTGTCGATTATCTGACAATGTGGGCTAATTTGATTGAATTTCAGTGGGCGATTTGATCGCGGTGACTCGTATGGGGGTGGCGACCCTTTCGGAGGGGGAGGTCGAAGGTAAGTCGGTCGTTCCATTATTCCTGTATCGCGTTACCAGGGAAACTTGTTTCGTTCAAGGTCTTCAGTATATTTGAGGCCTTTTTCATATGGGGAACCCACCGATCCTTTTCACAGTTTCTGATCCTTTGAACTCTCGTAAGCTTCTCGTTCATCGGCTAGCTCAGTCGCCTGTAAAGTTGTAAAGTCATCGGTTTTATAAGCTGACTTACCCTTCTCGTTTAACTAGCATGCCAAAAAAATGACCCAACTTGGTTCTTATCAAACTCGTGTCCACTGGCTCTGAAGTAGTCCATTATTTCCTCTTGGATCTTTCCCGATATCTTGGAATTTTCATCCTCAAGCCATCCTTCTAGGAAAGACTGAACGAGACTACCTTTTTCGCCTAGTTTGCATTGACTTTTTCTGCTTCCGAACACTGGAAGACGGAATCTGTATTGAAAAGGACTCGCGTATCGCAAACTTGCACGATTCAGTTTTTTTACTCGAAATATGAAATACCGTCTTTTTACTATGTCTTTCTTGAGAAACTTGGGAATTGATGCGTGTAAGGAAATTTTTATATGAACTCTGAACTGTTTTCCCGTGTTGCAATGCTGATGATGCCCTGGCTCCTCAAAATTAATTGGGCGTGGCCCGCTTCCTTAGATTCCCTGCGGCTCCTCTCGATCGTGATCCTCCACGACGTTATTAAGTTTCCCTGGGAATTGTGGAACGTTGCTATCCCAGTCGAGTTCGAGCAACTTTTGCCAACCAGAAATTCAATGGAAAACTCACATCTTGAAAAAAAAATGAATGTGCAAATTAAAGAGGACGACATGCTTTTTTTGTCGCGTTTGATCCTTCGACTCTTAATTAGTATTGAGTGGTATCTTCTCGTCTACGACTTGATTTTAATGTAATTCAATTTATCCCTCGTCATACTAGCCTCCCGCCCCTTTTATGTAGGCCTGGCTGTAGGACTATTGTTTCTCAATCTTCCCATGCAATTTTTTTTATATTAAAGGACGAAAAAACGAGAAAAAAACAATTAGGTTTGCCCCTTAAGTTGAAACAGCCAAGACAAACTTGTAATCAATGAACCAATTAAAGTTTCTGTTATTGTCAAATTGTGAAGACTTTCTTTATTGCAGAAATGATTGTCAGTTGAAGGCGCTTAGCAACTAATTTTTCAGCAGTGATTAACGAAAAAAACTGGAGGTGGGCGCTTTTTCTAGAAATAAAAAGGAACAAGACTATTGGGGCCTTGGGCTAATGTACATCCCACAATTCATTGCTTTTATACTCCAGTTTGGAAACTGCGCGAGCGATAACTGGTAAACTGTTTGAATGGAGTTGTTACTTCTGTCGTATTTTTTCTGTCTCGCTGTTAAAGACATTTTAAATTGGCTCTATGTAAGTGAATTGTGGTCAGGCCAATTGTGCGAAGATTTGTTGGCCTTGTCTAGGATACGGCGAGCAAATCGCAAAATGAAATTGCGGTTACGAAAATATAGTAAAATCCAAATGTAGAATCAGTGGGAGCCGTCTTTAAGCAGTCCCGCTTTAATTGACCTTTGGTTCGTCGAAATTTTCCTCGTGTATCCAATTTTCGTTGTAAATTCTTGAAAAAAAGTACCGGTCCTCAGTATTTAAGAACAGTGAAGGAATCTGTCTAGAGAGAGAATTAACGATTTACGGTGAACGGATAACAATTATTCACTGTAGAAAAATAATCAAAAATATGCACAGTAACTTCAGAATTGTAAAGGATTAATTTCCCATTCATTCAAGTGTTTTAAAAGGGTATATTGTGACCTTGAAGCGCTGCTAGGTATAATTTGACAGTTTCCGAGTGCGCATCACACACGATTACCAACTTAAGGTAGTTTATCCAGCTTCGGAAAGCATTGACTTTTGTGCTTTCTTTTAAATCACATTTACAACATATGAATACTTTTTGTGCGTGCATTTCTGTATAAACCGGCCATTCCTTTGTCATGAGTGCGGTCCGACCGTAGTAGGAGGCTTCTACTCGAGGTGTGATCGGAAAGTGAGCTGTGTGAAAGAGACATTTCCTTTTTTTTCGTACTGACATTCTGGCCGAATTTGAATATTTCATGAAAATGGGGTTGGGACCTCCCCGCGGGATTGGATTTTCTCGCAGACGGCGGTGTATTCCCGGTAGTTGTGTGAATTGCGTAAAGTCAAATCAGGAAGTTTCCGGTAACGGATGTTCTTTTTCGGAAAGATAAGAATGCAGAAACATCGTCGTGGACGTTGGGAAGCGTTTCCATTCTTAAACACTGATATGCTTGCACAGTTGCATGCAAAAATGCGTAATTCGCTTTTTGACAGAAAGACATTGCGTATGCTCAAAAATTAAACGTAATTAATCTTTTCTCGCGTGTCAAGGACAACTTCAAAAAATAATTGGTGCCACTGCGCCTGCTTACAAGAGACTGCAGTGGCACTGCTTTTTGAGAAAAATTCCTAGTCTTACCGAAATTCGAGTCCTCCAAAGATCGAGGCCAGTAAAATGTACTCAATCGTAGGAATTTGCGTTGAAACTTCTATTTCTTCTCAAGATTTTCCTGAAAACTTGCATCAGAGCTAAAACTAGCTGCGATCAGCGAGTTGCTTTGTTCGATTGTTTAAGTTCGTTATTATTATTTTTAAAAAAATAGAAAACGATCATTTGAAATACCACTGTTTCTTCCCGTCAATTAGTTGGCCTTTTTTCTCACGCTTCTCATTTTGCTTCATCTTTGTGCATCTTTAATCACGTGAGTACCATTGTAGTATCGACTACGACACATTCGTACAGACTTACAGATCAAAGCTTAAATGGCTAACTTTTTTTCAGTAATCGTTCCCCTACAGTCGGCTTTCCACTTTTTGGCAAGTTCAGTAATAAGAAACTGACTTCGTAAAAACATTGGTGTTTGGGAAAATGCCGTACAGTGGTCAACAATTTTTGCTGAATTGTTACACGTGGTATTCTTCGTCCGCGAGCGAAATATTCATATGTATACAAATGGCCTGAATATTTTAACTATTATTATTATGTTCATCCAACACAAACAATACATGTAGGTCACTTAAGATTTTCTGATTTTATGGTGCCCGAATCTGACCTGGATTCAGTTTGGTCAAGCCCTGAGTGGTTTCTAGGCCTGAGGAGACCGATCTGTGTCATCTTTAAAAGACCAAGGTCTATTTTACAACCCTTAAAGAAACGGTAAGGCGACTTGCTCAAACAACAACATCGTTTTGATGAAAACCAGTAGAAACTCGATTCACTTGATATGTCTAATCATTTGAAGCACTTTCTGAAAGCCCCTTGAATAGAATTTGAAGCATATGGAGCCGTTGTGGTAGTTAATTGGTCGTTAACCAAATACGTGCATTGTTAAAACGCCCCCTTTGGGATTCTAATAAACCCACCATTGCCATTCATAATACAGACTACGTGGACATTGCCAATGAAACGACCGACTCGAGTTTAATGCGTAAACATGTGTGGCCCAAGTTTGGCTACAATTTGGTTTTAAGTCATGTTTTGGCATGTAATACAGTTGCGTTCTTTTCGTCTTTCGAGCAACTTAATACTCTTGTGTCACCGAACAATTGGCCGCCATGTGCTTACAGTAGCGTCACGGTCTTGGCCACGCCTCGATCACTTTTTCTTTCCGTTCTACCCCCAAGCCAGCGCCTGCTCGTTTCTCCCGTGCGTGCTCCTGGAGGTGCTCCTGGGGGGGAAAGAGCAAGAAAGAGAGTTCAGTCGACGAGTCGTGTGACCGATCCGATAGTCGTTGGCTGGGCTTTTGGCAACACAGAATTTCTTGTGGCTTAGGACTTTTGTCACTGTGTAGACCATCGTGACCAAGCAGCGGTTCCTCTGCAAGGACTTTCATTGTTGTGCATTACACACTGCCATTTTAAAGCCAACGCTGTCATTTGATCAACTTTGCGGGTTAAAACAGACATCCCAACTATTGACTTACGGGTAAGAAAACCTTCTGAGAAAAGTACGTTAACCACAGAATATTCGCCATGAAAACATTTGCCAGCCTTGTATTGCGTGTGACCTTCATGTGGCTTCATCTGATGCAATACCTTATCATATAATGCATTTCTTTTGCATGAGAACGCTTGTACGGGGAATTCCTTGACTATTTCTGAAGAACACCGGCGTCAGACTTTGCGTCATCCGTTTCCCTCTCTCCGCGTGGATCAATAATTTGCTCCCGTGCACTACGGTTCTACTCCCGAGTGGATATCAAACGGGCATTATAACAACACAGCGCAAGTCCGCACTCGCTACCACAGTTGGATTTTGACTTCCGCGCGAGTTGCGAGTGGTGTAAAGCGATTTAACTTACAGTTGCCTTTTCGAACAGCTGGGAGTTGTCAAGTCGTCATTTAGGTCAAGGATTTAAAATTAGAAATGTGACGTAAAACGGAGGCATTTTCCCCTTAAGAAACGTAAACAGATTTTACTTTTTTACATAATTATCGTAAAGGCAGATCGAATGTCAGGGATTTTCGTACATGAAGAAAAGTATAGGAAATTAGATATTTAACTTAAATCCATGAAAGGTAGTCATTTCTGTAGGAAGGAGATTAAACGTGACAGAGGCTAATTAGGTCATTTGCATTATTTTTTCCCTGAGAAGGGAGTAGAAGTAAACAATACGTCACTAAACTCGGATGTGGAAGAAGGATGCCAATGCAGGAGAATAGTTTCTACATGATTTTTTTTTGAAAAAAGAAATGGAGTGATAAGTATGCAAAAGATGCGAGTATACTGTGTTTGTGCTTTGTATAAGACTGGAATACTAATCCGCTTTTGCTGGGTAGATATGGTTGACAAGTCGTCCTCCGTTACTTCGTTGCTTTCTGATGACGTGAGCGAGAATCATGTTTTGCGTTCACCTGTCAAGGAAACGGATTCTTCCCATTATCCCAAGACAAGTTGGCGAAGAAATAGCGGCAGCGTAGAGAAATGTATCCCTGCTGATGCCAAGAACGAGTCGAAAGTGCTGGTGCTCTACACGGGCGGAACTATTGGCATGATGCGAAATGATAAAGGAGGTGAGTTGAAAAACAAAATATAGTTGAAAAACAATTGAGATGCCCACAAAGTGCGTGTTTTTAAGATTTACTAAAATTCTTTTGAAATGACATTGTCAGCGCTGATTCCTATGCCGAACATGTTGGAGAAGAATATCCGCCGAGCAGTTCATATGCACGATGACAAATATGCGCTCAAGCGATTTGGCCAGAATGCTCACAAAGCTCCTTTGTGCTTGCCGTAATTCATTTATAGAATATTTTCTATAACTATGTAATTTTCATTGTAATATTATAAATGCAGAAATGTGGGGGCGGAAAACCGACGGATTTTGTACACCATTTATGAATATGAACCTCTCTTGGATTCCAGTAATATGACCATGGACGACTGGATTATCATTGCGAAGGATATTAGGGTAAAGTGTAATTTGAGTAGAAAATACAGTAGATACTTTATTAAGAAAAGATATGGTGTGATTTTTTCATAGAAATCTTACGAGCATTTTGATGGATTTGTCGTGTTGCATGGGACAGATACTTTGGCGTATACAGCGTCGGCCTTATCGTACATGCTAGAGAACCTCGGCAAGACTGTTATCATAACTGGATCCCAAGTAAGCGTCCAGGAAACGGGCGAACGCTGGTTCTTAATGAAACTTGCTTAGATACCGATCTTTGAAACGCGTAGTGACGGAAGAGAGAACTTTCTGTTAGCGTTGATTATAGCCGGCTCTTACAACATACCAGAAGTAGGTGTGTGCTTTAATAACAAACTGTTCCGGGGAAATCGCACCACCAAGGTCAATACTGCATCGTTGGCTGCTTTCGATTCACCGAATTTAAGACCGTTGGTGAATGCGGGCATCAATGTCCAGGGTAATCCTTCTATATTTGCTTTAGCGAGTAGCCTTGCACTAACGGAACTTTGCATTTCGGAAAGATTTCGTTTCGTTTTAACATGGGACAGGAAGCTATTTGAAGGTCACAAATCTCACGAGTGTTCAGAAAAGTTTTCCCAGGGCCGATTTTATGTATAAAAGAATATATATTAAAGAAGTCAACTATCTAAAAGAACTAAAGCCCCGTGTCATTGAGGACTGCAACTTCAAGGATAGCTGACGATGGGTGCCCGTGATATTTAATAAGCCTTCAGAAAACTTTTAAATATACTACAATTGAATCCTTGCACTCGTTAATGAAGGTTAGCGACTTAAGAGAGTTAAATTAGACCTTGGCGAGTTTCTTGGCAATATTCTTGCCTTTTTTATTATATTACACAATCGCCGCTGAGGAGCGTTGAAACGCCCTTGTAAAACTGAATTTTTCAGTAGCCTTTTTAGCAATTTATTTAATTATAAGCTAATTTCCTCTGGGGCTAATCTTTTGTTAAAACGACGCCTGCGTTACAACGCATAAAGGCTTCTATAGACGGTTGGTTTTTGCGAAGTTTGGACACCGCACATCTCTTTTTAATGAAAATCCAGTTTCAGAAACTTAGAAATTTCCCCAGCGAGCTAAAATCTTCAGCAAAGAAGAAAACAATGTCGGATGTTTTCTGCTGAAGGTTTTAGCTTGCTGAGAAATGTCTGAAATTTTCGACATTGGATTTTCATAAGAAAGGAGATTCATAGAAAAGGAAATACAGTGTCCAACCTCGCAAAAACGCAACCGTCTACGGACCCCCTTAAGAAGGAAGTAAATTCGTAAACCAGCGTATGCTGTCAAGGTCTGTGCCTAATTTACGGTTAGCTAATCTTCTTGTGTCTTAGTTGATTACCGGTCGGTGTTTCGCCCACTGTCAATTGCCAAGTTTCGCGTGCATTCCACTTTGAATAGAAACGTGGGTTTGTTGCGTCTTTTCCCGAGTATTACCGTTCAGACAGTAAGTTAGGAGAATTTATCTGTCGAAGGTAGAGACACAGTGTAAGAACTGTCAATTATGTGTATTAGGTGCGCGCGTTTTTGCAACCTCCGATGCAGGGCGTTATTTTGCAGACTTATGGGGCGGGAAACGTCCCATCGAATCGCCAAGACTTGATTGACGAGCTGCGAACAGCAACCCAGGCAGGCGTCATCATTGTCAACATCACACAATGTTCACATGGTTCCGTCTCGGCCATTTATGAGACTGGCACTGTAACTAACACGCTTGAAAGCTCTAGTAAGAGGTCATTCACTCGTTTTGTGTACAGGCTTTGATAGAGGCAGGCGTGATTCCTGGCTTTGACATGACGCCCGAAGCGGCGCTAACGAAACTCAGTTATGCGTTGTCGAAGAATGAATGGGATTTGGAAACCAAGCGGCAAATGATGATGACGAATTTGCGAGGCGAGTTGACCTTACAAAATAGAGTTCGTTTGCACGATTTGGATTTGATAGAAGCCGTGGCACGGACTTTGCACATGTCTTCCAATGAAGAAATGGACCAATTGCGCAACGTACTCTTCCCAGCGATGCTTTGCGCCGCAGCCAAGCAAAGTGACGTGAAAAAACTTGAAACTTTGAAAAATTATGTAAGTCTAAAGGCTAAAATCCACGTTGGAAGTTTTTTCCGAAAATGCTCCCTGTGGACCTTTTTCGCCCGTCTGGACAAAGCGTCGATGGTGTATTTTCAGTGAGAAGGAAAGTTCCCTTCCAACTTTCGGAAAAAACTTCCACCGTGGATTTTGGCCTTAATGCTTTGTTTGCCTTTGGGCGACTTATCCCAAGTCGTGTAATGTGAACATTACACGAGCCGTATAAGCCTGTTTGCTTATGCTTCAGTTACTTAGGGAGCCGATATGTCAGCTCCGGATTACGACTTAAGAACGGCGTTGCACGTGGCTTGCGCGGAAGGGAATATCGAAGTTGTGGAATACTTGTTGAAAAACGGTGCTTCTGTTCACCTCAGGGACAGGAATAATCATACCCCGTTGATGGAAGCTATTGAAAATGACTTCCATGAAGTTGTAAGTTTTCCGTCACTTGAAATCATTATAATTTTATTTCATTTATTATTATTATTATTATTGTATTTTCTCTCACACACTGTGGTTCGCTCATAGACCCAGATAGTAACAAGAGATCAAAGTAGTCTATCCAAGCACCTTTCTAATAATTTGCGCAGTTTCCATCAATGCTAACTTCTGCAATTACCATATTGAGGGGTGACCCGGAAGCATTTTTAAGAATTCGTCAAAACCATTCTTGATTGTACCTAATGCCCCTATTACCACTGGTATTGTTTTAGTTTTGCACTGCCACATCCTGCTTACTTCACTTATTATTACTATTATTATTATTATTATTATTATTTGTATAATTTGGAACTTCTTTGCGCAGGTAAATCTTCTTGTGCAGTGTGGTGCTCACTTGACAGATTGCTCAGCAAGTTTGGGAGAAGTTTTGTGTGCCGCTGCAGGACGCGGGGATGTTCGTAGGTTAACGTCCTATTACCTCGCCGGTGCTGATTTGTCTTTGAGCGACTCTTCGGGCCGAACGGCTCTGCATGCAGTAAAGCACTCGACGCATTTTACATGGTGTCCTGGGGTTCAAATTTGACTCTTTTTAGGCTGTCGAAAATGATCGTTTTACTGTGATAGAATTTCTTGTCAACAAGAATGTGGATTTGGGTGCAGAAGATGCATATGGACGCACTGCCATGGATTGCGCCAAATTGTTAGGTCAGATGGATGTGTATCATCTATTGGATAAACATGGTAAGTGCAACCTCTGTTCCGTTCTGAAACGTACAGTTCTATTAAAACGATCTTTTTTATGTTACAGTACAAAGCTCAGTGAAGGAAAGTAACGGTAGAATTGACCCGCGTTTCATGCGTACCTTGGAGTTCGTATTGCGCACTCCTGAGTTGCCTGACATGTAAATTTGCAAGTGTTAGGTAGACGACTCTTCCGGTTTCCTTTATATGTATGACATGTGCATGCCTACCATGTAGAATATGGGTGTATTATTCCCAAATAATATAATATTCCCAAATGGGCGTAATAGATCTCCCAAATTGGAAGACTGCCATTATTGTTTGCATCGCTAAACGAGTTAAATACATAACTGCTCAGTCGACTGAAGGACCATCTCTAGTTTAATTTTTTTTTTCATGAAATCAAGGATCTTAATTCAGAAAGCTATAATTCCTAGAGGCATAGAATTTTTGTGACTCGTAGCGTGAAGGAGAGGGAGAAGGGGAGGAACTGGCCATGTCTGATGTAATGTTCTTGGTGCCACTCTTAACGTAGTATGTCGGCGCTAATTGGGGTTAGGAAGATTTAGATTGAAAACTTCCTGACTCACAATTCCGCGTCCTTTCCACGGCCTCCTCTGTCTCTTGCTGTTCCTCTCTCAGTTTGAGAACATTGGAAAATCTGGGAACGTGTATATATTGGTCGCTTTATTTGAGCCTCCTTGCGTCTTGAGAGGCTTAACTTGGAACAACTTCGCCTAGGCTAAAACCTGTCAAGTAATCCATCACACCTGGATGAAGCGCTGGCAACAACATACTTTAAAGGTGTATTGTGTATGTATTGGTAGTATTGTACTGAGACGCAACCGGATTTTGCCTATTGACATTGAAGTGCTCTTAACCGTGCTACGCAAGGAAGTTCACCGGTTCCTGAAAGGAAATCGCTCATCACTGAGAGGTCTTCATTGTGAGCGGACTGATTGACAGGTCCTTTGGGGCTTGAGTGAGGAAATACGAAACTTTTACTGTGCGGTAACCACTCGTTACGCACGATATTAAAAGTGGCAGGATTAGAAATAAGTGCACTGCGGGAATAAAAATTGGTTGGTACGTTGGATGCACGTCGTAGGCGAGTAGTGGCAGCATGGTTGTCCCATCCTGGGCGAGAAGCTGAAAGTTTCAGTCGTGCGACCGAACTGAAGCATCGTGTTTTCGTTGTTGGTAGTTGTTAGTTGTACAAGAAGTTGTCCACCAGAAACGACGTCATTAACTGTGCTCTCGTCAGAAAGCAGTCATCAAGCTATCGGATCCTTCTTCCCACGAGCTTCTTGATACGCGGCCAATCATGTAATCAGAATAAATAGCTGATTCAACTCACGTATCATTCGGCTAAAATTTTTTTACCTATGCTTAGTCTTTTATAAGGAGACGTGTTCACAGTTTGTCTCAGCTACAAACGAGCTTTCAGTTCGGTGTATTAGTGTCTTTCATTCTGACGCCCAAGTGACGATCAAGTGAAGATGCCGTGTCTTGCAATAGTGGATTCCCTATTTTCGATGTTAGTGGTTGCACCATTGGTGGTGGGCTATTGGCGTGGCACGTGGAATTTGTTAGAGTTGACTCTCTTCCCTAAGCATTGGGAATTTAGCTGTTGGTTATCTTTCGGAATTGGTTTTACGTTCTCTTTTACAGCTACTGTCTTGCAGCGGCCTTTGAAACGATGGCTCACGCCACGATTACCCTACGGATTGTATTTCGTCTCGTCGAGACTTTATACTGTCGTTTCATGTTACGGTAAACAACAGATTTAGTTGCAAAAGACGTGTAATGGGATCTTTTTCCTGACTTAGGCTGCGTGAATCAATGGCGAGGTGTATGGGCGACATTGGATTACTACACAGGAATGCATTGGCATTCCGCGACCGCATCGGTAACCATTGGTATGACGGGCTTGATCGCACTTCGCGCTTTTAGAAATGTCTTAGCCCCGCCTACAGTCATTGTCTTGGACGAGCCTAAGAACTACTTCACCTTCCCTACTATGTTCCGATCCCAGGTGAAATGACAAGTCAGCCAAATTGGATCTTAATAGATGTCATTTTCACAGTGGAAAGATGGAAAGCACATATTCCTGCTCGATTCTTTCTTTACAGTGGCTTTCGTTGGCTCATTGGTCGTTTTTGTGTGGCGAGGATCGTTCATGCTTTTGGATCTCTGGGTTTTCCCCAGCAATCCTCACTGGAATGCTTGGGGGTGTACAGTTAAGCTAGCAACAATAATACGAACCCCTTACATATAATGACAGCTCCACGGTCATCTTTAGGTACTAGGATATGCCATTACTATCTTTGTCTATAGCTTGCAATTGCCCATGGCATCCCTATGCGTTCGAATGAAGGGCAATTTTCGTTTAGCGTTGCTGGATGTCTATTACGCTTTAGCGTTTAGTGGCGCAGTGAACGTCTGGAAAGGACTGTGGGGAATATACGACTTGTATTTATTACCAGGTATTAGATCATTCAAGTGTACGTTATTCGTAAGACTCCTTGTCTGACAACAGATAACAAACTGTTGAGCAGCTTACTTACGCATGGAGCTGGGCTGATCGCCTTAGTCATCCTATACAACGGACATTCAATTTTAGTACGAGGAGTTTATCTAGATGGGGAAGAAGAAGGAGCCAATGCGGCTTTCTTTCCTTACCGCTATTCGCGATATTTCTTCGAGGTAATGCTTCCTCTGTTTTAATAGACATCTTATACGTGTTTGTGTTAAATATCTTACCCAACATGTTTGTATATTATAGGTGTATCAAAGACGAGTCATGAAAAGTCGAATCCGACCGACCGAAAATGGACACATGGAGGAATTACAAACTATTGTTATTAAGCCAGAAGAGGAATTGGGTGCAGCGGCCCGTCACGAAACGCAGAAGGCTTACCCTTAAAGTCTGCAACTAGCCATGTCGAAGGATCCAGACTCAAAAGATTGTTGATTGCATGAAACAAAATACTCTAATAAAAATATTGCTGCGTGTCCTTGTGTTTATCAAGTAAAAAAAAAATAACACGGAGAAACGACGTAAGTTTAAGCCGTCGTGGTAGGCAATGAAAATACCTTGTTAACAACTTAGTGGATTGAATGTCTGAGGGAAGACTGGAGTCCATGCGATTTTTTGTGAATTTGTCCTCACTTAGCAATACTCGCGAAAACATCCAATTCATCCAACGCACCCGAGGACGCAACAATAACTTTATTCTTACACCGATGTTTCAGGTCTCAGGGTTAAAGGGTATGGCTTGCAGTTTCCAGTGTAAAATAGTTCATCTGAAACGTTCCTAAGGGAAGCAATTTCTTGACAGTAGTTTGTTTTAACATATTGTAATTGCTGATTGAAAGCCAGTGCAAGTAAAAGTAAATATTGTCGTGCATCGTGTTGTGTACTGCATTCGAATCTGTGT